>PVKV010015595.1:0-53348 GCA_004027835.1 Alouatta palliata
ATCACGCCCCTGTACTCCAGCCTGGATGACAAAGTGAGGCCCTGTCTCAGAAAAAAAAAAAAAAAAAAAAAAAAAAAAATTCCAGCACTTTGGGAGGTCGAGGCTGGTGGATCACGAGATCAGGAGATCGAGACCATCCTGGTCAACATGGTAAAACCCCTTCTGTACTAATAATACAAAAAGTAGCTGGGTGTGATGGCATGTGCCTGTAATCCCAGCTACTCTGGAGGCTGAGGCAAGAGAATCCCTTGAACCAGGGAACAGGAGGTTGCAGTGAGCCGAGATCATGCCACTGCACTCCAACCTAGGTGAAAAAGTGAGGCTCTGTCTCAAAAAAAAAAAAAAAAAAAGATTTGAATCTTGAATGTCACGACCTAGACACTAAAAATCTAGCTAGCACCTATTGTCCCAGCATTGTACCCTCAGCCACCTCAACCTCTAGAGTTGCTCAGCTTCCTGTCCTCCAAGCAGACTCTCCAGCTTTCCCACGAGTTCCGTCTGCTACCTATTATCCTCCTAAAACATTTCTCTCCTTCTGAAGTCATCCAGTCTGTTTCTGTTTTGTATGACTGAGGAACTCTATACAGACTCTGATGGCAGAAGGTTGATAGATCAAGGAAAATCTGCCAGTGCAATTTGTAAAGGAACTCAAAGCCTAAATCAGCAGAAGACAAAGTTATAGCTTATCATCTTTACATACAAAAATGACAGTTTATATCATTCAGAAGTGACGAGCTCAACTTTTACCTGATATGTTCACAATGTCAATTCAAATTTAAAAAAACAAGTAAAAAATAAAACCCTTTTGGCCGGGCACAGTGGCTCACGCCTATAATCCCAGCACTTTGGGAGGCCAAAGTGGGCGGATCACAAGGTCAAGAGATTGAGACCCTCCTGGCCAACATGGTGAAACCCCATCTCTACTAAAAATACAAAAATTAGCTGGGTGTGGTGGTGTGCACCTGTAGTCTCAGGTACTCAGGAGGCTGAAGCAGGAGAATCGCTTGAACCTGGGAGGTAGAGGTTGCAGTGAGCCGAGATCACGCCACTGCACTCCCACCTGGTGACAGAGTGAGACTATGTCTCAAAAACAAACAAACAAAAAACACCCGTTTGCCTGAGGCTGGGCACAGCGGCTCACATTTGTAATCCCAGCACTTTTGGAGGCCAAAGTGGGAGGATATCTTGAGCCTAGGAGTTCCAGAACAGCTTGGGCAACATAGCGAGATCCTGTCTCTACATTAAAAATTTTTTTAATTAGCCGAGCATAAGGGTGGGTGTGGTGGCTCATGCCTGTAATCCCAGCACTTTGGGAGACTGAGGCAGGCGGATCACCTGAGGTCAGGAGTTCGAGACCAGTCTGGCCAACATGGCAAAACCCCATCTATACTAAAACTACAAAAAATTAGTAGGGTGTGGTGGCTCTTGCCTGTAGTCCCAGCTGCTTGGGAGGCTGAGGCAGGAGAATTGCTTGAACCTGGGAGGTGGAGGTTGCATGGAACTGAAATCATGCTACTGCACTCCAGCCTGGGCAACAGAGTGAGACTCTGTCTTAAAAAAAAAAAAAAAATTAGCTGGGCAAGGTGGTATATGCTTTTATGCCTATAGTCCTAGCTACTTAGGAGGCTGAGGTGAGAGGATGGGTTGAGCCCAAGAGTTTGAAGTTAGAGAGAGCTATGACCACACCACTATAGTACAGCCTGAACAACAGAAGGAGACCCCATCTCTAAAAACAATTGTTTTTTTAACCTGACAAGACAAAGATGGGTGGGTAGAAGGAAGGTTAATATAAATGTTATTCTGGAAACAGGTTATGAATTCCTAGCCCTGCATCATGCAATTTACTCTGATGACATGATAAATATGTTGGCTGTGTTCAATGGTAACTATGGTTTTGTCTCATTTATTTTGGGCAATAAATACATTCATTTATATTAATAGAAAGATCTTTAGGAAAACAGGCAAATTGCAATGCCATTTCTTTGTCATCATTTAAAATAACAGAGTTAAGATTCAACAGTAGTTTAAAAATAACAGTGGAGAAAAATGTGTCTGAAAATGGCCAGTTGGCCAAATGAAGTGAAGTATGTTTCAACTCAACTAGTTGAGCATTTTCTTTTCTTTCTTTATTTTTTTCTGAGACAGAGTTTTGCTCTTGTCACCCAGGCTGGAATGCAATGGCATGATCTCAGCTCACTGCAGATTTTGCCTCCTGGTTTCAAGCCATTCTCCTGCCTCAGCCTCCCGAGTCGCTGGGATTACAGACCTGCAATCACCACGCCCGGCTAATTTTGTAGGCATTTTTTATTTGCTGTGATTAGCAGACTGGGTGGCTGAGCTTGTCTGAGAAAGGGCAGGCTACTTTATCCATCAATGCCTGATCCAAAGAGATGCTGTGTACTGCACCGGCTGATCATCTGGGCCTCGGACTATGGGACAGCCTGATCCTCGGCCCATGGAGTAGCCTGGTCCTTAGTCACAGGACATGTTTCCCATCCCAGTGGAGTTCAGGTTTGGGGGTTCCACTCTTGAGATCGAAACAATAATGGACTCAGGGGGCTCAGGCAGCTTTCTCTGGTCGAGTTGGTCTCTCTCCCACCTGAGCTGAGGCCACTGCAGCACGGATAGAAACTAGGGACACTCATGTGCATGCTGTCTCTCGATGTCTGGCTTCCACTGGAGGCCCAGGATTCAACCTTGTCCCGGAAACCCGCCTGCCCACTCTCTCCCCTTTGCCATATTTCTGCCATCATTATAGCCTGTGCCTTCCCTCACCCTCACTCCCAACCAAACCCTATCTCACCCGTGACATCTGTTTCCAGAGTTTTGGCTCCGCATGAGAGTTGGAGCAAAGTGCTCTTAGACGCAGAAGTGAAGCTGCTTCCCTGTTGTGTAAATGGGACCATGCGATAGGTCTGGTGCCATGTGACAGCACTTCCCATATATTCCCTTCAGAGGCAGAGACCTTAAGCAGCTGTCATTGACCTCCTCCTTTTTGCGACACTTTTAATCAGCCTCTCCACCTCCTTCATCCCAGCCCCAGCGCACTTTGTGATAAAGGTGATAAAGAAAAGGGCCTGGGATGCAGGAGGTGGAGACGCTGATTCAGGAGGCTTTCTGCCTCTACAGAATTACCACTTCTATAAGTCCTCCATCTGAGATCTCTGTCTGCTCTGATTTCTAACTTCTGGCACAGGTCTCTACAAAATAAAAACTTCAAGGAGGCCGGGCACAATGGCTCATGCCTGTAATCCTAGCACTTTGGCAGGCCAAGGTGGGTGGATCACCTGAGGTCAGGAGTTTAAGACCAGCCTGGTCATCATGGTGAAACCCCATCTTAAAACAAACAAACAAAAAAAAAAAAACTTCAAGGAGCCTACATCTTTACCCAGATTTTGAAGGAAAATGGAAGAAAAACTGCCTTATGGATTGCTAAGTCTAAATCATGGCATTGCCTTTTGCCTAGGTAGTGTCTCAAGTCATTTAAGGAGCAGCATTGTGTGTGACTTTGAGGAGGTCACATGTACCTGCACAATCTCCTGAAATACTTTCCCAATCTGACATAAGCCCAGGAGCCAAGTTCCTTGACACTGGCCACAGTGTCACTCCAGGCCAACTCTAAGGAGTGTGCTAGAGATCCCCATGGTTATTTACATCATGGCCATAAACTTTGTACCCAGCTGGGTACACCAAAGGCATTCAACTATTCCTGGGATTCTTATAGTCATCTGCTTTTACTAAACCGAAATTTACCTTCTCTAAAAGAAGAAGTTTCCCTCAGTTATAGAGTGAGATAAAGCTCTCTAGCAGTTGAAGACTTGCTTGTCTCTTTCCCAGCTTTGACTTACCTGGACACAAAAAGCCCTACACTTTTGAAACCAACACCTTTAACAGTGCAGTGGGGTCACGTGGCCCCAAGATGAGTGAGCTGTGGCTGGGGCAACAGTCAGTCTCTGCGGAGGAAGCTAGCCGGGTTGATATCAACTAGATACTTCAGAACGGGAATCAGGTACCGAGGCCACCTTCAGGGTCTGGGAGCATAATCTCCAGCTATCCAGCATCCTGTAGGAATGTGTTTGGACCACTACAGCCTGGTGCTGTTCAGACAGACCTAGATGAACACTTAGGGGTTTTGATTTTATTATCTCATAAACCTGGCAGTGATAAGGCCAGGTGACTTCTCTATTTCAAAAAACTAGGGAGCAGTGGAAACATTTCTATTCTTGGAAATCCTTTAGTAGCCACAACAAACACAAGCAATCCAAACATCTGATGTTCATGGTACCTAGCACAGGCACCTAGCATAGAGCTAGAGTCACCCAGGAGTAAGCCAGGGACGCACCATGAGACTCTTTACCAAGACCAGTGGCTGTTTTTTTACAAGCAGAGAGCCCTGTCACAAATCATTTGCCTCTCCATGAGCGTACTCTGATTCTCACTTCACACACCTCAGAAGGAAACTCTGCTAATTTAAAGCATTAAATATAAAAAGATAACATCTGGCTGGGTGCGGCGGCTCATGCCTAGAATCTCAGCATTTTGGGAGGTGGGCCACTCACCTGAGGTCAGGAGTTGGAGACCATTCTGACTAACATGGTGAAACCCTGTCTCTACTAAAAATACAAAAATTACCCGGGCGTGGTGGCATGTGCCTGTAATCCCAGCCACTCAGGAGGCTGAGGCAGGAGAATCACTTGAACCTGGGAGGGGGAGGCTGCAGTGAGCTGAGATCGCACCATTGCACTCCAGCCTAGGTGACAGAGTGAGACTCCATCTCAAAACAACAACAACAAAATCTTAAAATACTAGAAGAAAGTATGATAAATATTCATCTTTTCTCTTAAAGATCTTGTAATCATTAAATCAATTTTTAAAATGCCAAAATAAATAAATTCAGTTACATAAAAGAAATATATTAGCTACAGCAAGTTATCATAATAAAATACATATTGGTTGGGTGCAGTGGCTCATGCCTATAATCCCAGCACTTTGGAAGGCCAAGGCAGACAGATCAGTTGAGATCAGGAGTTCAAGACCAGCCTTGCCAACATGGTGAAACCCCGCTAAAAATACAAAAATTAGCAGGGTGTGGTGGTGTGTGCCTGTAATCCCAGCTACTTGGGAGGGTGAGGCAGGAGAATCTCTTGAGCCCAGGAGGCAGAGTTGCAGTGAGCCGAGATTGTGCCACTGCACTCCAGCCTGGCGACAGAGCAAGACCCCATCTCAATAAATAAATAAATAAATAAATGCCAATAATTAATTAGATAAAGGTTAATATATTTTAAAGTCTTTATTTTAAATAAAATAAAATAATTAAATAGAATAAAGACTTTAAAATATATTTTCTTATGCATTTAAATAAATTCATAAGAAAAGCACTGTGATTCAAGTTTAGAAAAATAGGTAAGACATGGGCCTGGCACAGTGGCTTACACCTGTAATCCCAGCACTTTGGGAGGCCAAAGCGAGCAGATCACCTGAGGTCAGGAGTTCAAGACCAGCCTGACCAACATGGAGAAATCCCGTCTCTACTAGAAATACAAAAATTAGCCAAGTGTGGTGGAGCCACCTATAATCCCACCTACTCGGGAGGCTGAGAAAGGAGAATCGCTTGAACCTGGGAAGTGGGTGTTGCAGTTAGCTGAGATCATGCCACTGCATTCCAGCCTGGGTGACAGAGCAAGACCCCATCTGAAAAAAAAAATAACTCAGATTCTTTGAACTACTAATTTTATTTTAAGATCTAATCAGAAATGTGAATGTACTTTTATACACAAAAGTGTTTATCATAGTATAACTTAGAACTGAAAAAACCTAAATATTCAACAATAGTGAAAGTGTTATAGTAATTTATGGGATATATATAAATAAAATTCATGGCTCCCACATGCAGTCATTAAAAATAATTTTGTTGCATAAAGATACTTGTGAGACAATGGTAGGTGTAAAAGACAAAAATAGCAAACTGAATACAGACATAAACTATATTTTTGAAATAAAATTAAGACCAATTAAAGTCTGGGCACAGTGGCTCATGCCTGTAATCCCAGCATTTTGGGAGGCCAAGGCAGGAAGATCCCTTGAGGCCAGCCTGGGCAACATAGCAAGATCCTGTCTCTAAAAAAAAGAAAAGAAAGAAAAGAAAAGACCGATTAGAATTGATGGGAGTAGAAATAATTTTTTGTTTTATTCTTTATCCTTTTCTACATTTTCCATATTTTTGTAGCCTGATAAATGTTTTTAAAATTACTCTGAACTTCTTTCTAGTAGTGCTTTTTTTTTCTAAACCTTTTTTTTTTTTTTGAGACTAAGTCTTGCTCTGTCGTGGAGGTTGGAGTGCAATGGTGCAATCTCGGCTCACTGCAACCTCCATCTCCCAGGTACAAGCAATTCTCCCGCCTCAGCCTCCCAAGTAGCTGGGACTACAGGCGCTTGCCACCACACCTGGCTAATTTTTTGTATTTTTAGTAAAGACAGGGTTTCACCGTGTTAGCCAGGATGGTCTCGGTCTCCTGACCTTGTGATCCACCCACCTCAGCCTCCCAAAGTGCTGGGATTACAGGCATGAGCTACCACGGATGGCCTTTTTTCTACAACTTTTTACCACAGTGAGATTTCTGATGGTGCACAAAAAACTGCAATTTAGGTAATAACTGACAAATCGTTTTTACTCATTAGGTAATTGCATATTAAGTAATTTTGTGTTTTTAATGTCTATTGTCTTAGAGATAACTGAATGAATCAGTAGAGTTTACTTTAGACTGAAATAATAATTTTACAGTTTAGTCTGAATGGCTTCAGCACTTTGAGCAAGCCCCTCCCAGATGGCAGCCTGCAGGACAGATGCTCTGTCAAAGGCTCCTGGCCACTGCTACCTTTGTCTTGGGTCATATCTCTGTGCTCTATCCTTTATCTCACTCTCTCGGCCACATCTGACTTCTTTATAGGGTCTTCAACTCAAATCAGGTTCCCAATATCTCCCAACGCTCTCGTCTTGACGTCTCCACAGTTCCCTACTTCTTCAGCTTGATCTCTTTGACATGATAGTTTCCTGAGGTTCTGTGTTTGCTTAGAGTCTTGTCCCAGGTCTCCAGAGTTCCTGCCTGGCATGGCGCCCGCAATAAGCCAGTAAGGCACATGCTCCTTGATTGGTCCTCTTTCCTTTCCCTAGCTCGGCTAGTTCTCCAAGAACAGTCTCCTGGGCCAGCTGAGAATGTGCCTGGGCCAGCTCCCCATCCTGGGGATCTGGCACCCTCCGGTGGCCATGGGTGGGGGTGCCTAGCCTAGCAGTGAGTTTCAGTGCTAGGGCCTGATAAAATGTCCCCAGGCCTATTAGCACCCCCCAGCGACAGTTTAATGGAGCCACTTCAGAGAGCCGCTATCAGATCCTGGCATGCCTGACTTCTGCGGAGTCCCTTGTAATTCACCTCCTGCAACTTGCTGATGTATCAAGATAGACTAAGATCTACATTCTTAAAGGAGAAGGCTTTTGAGGTTTTTTATTTGGCAGGAAAGTCATAAATACTAACTTGAATGCCAGATACTGAGCTAAATGCTTTACATATATTATTATAAATAATCTTCACAACAACCCTGGAAGGTAGGCACCTATTTTTAATCTCCACTTTACAGAAAAGGAAATGGAGGCTTACGGGGGCGGGGGGGTATTATACAGAAGTCAGGGTTAAGCTGAAAGGTGAACAGTTCCCTGTTAGTTGATGGCTAAGCTTGGATTTAAACTCGGCTCAACCTGACTCAGGTGCTATGCTTTACTAAGCCCTATAGTCTCTTTAGGATGCTGGGATGCTCTCAAAAATCATCACCATGAAGGAAGTTAGTCTGTATGAAGAAGAAAGAATTTTCTTTTTTCTTTTCTTTTTTTGCCCCTGAGGCAGAGACTTGCTCTGTCACCCAGGCTGGAGTGCAGCGGCACAATCTCGGCTCACTGCAACCTCTGCCTCCCCAGTTCAAGCCATTCCTCTGCCTCAGCCTCCTGAGTAGCTGGGACTACAGGTGCATGCCACCACATCTGGCTAATTTTTTGTATTTTAGTAGAGACGAGGTTTCACCATGTTGGCCAGGATGGTCTCAATTTCCTGACCGCGTGATCCACCCACCTCAGGCTCCCAAAGTGCTGAGATTACAGGTGTGAGCTACTGCACCGGAACAAGAAAGAATTTTTCAAAGCTGGGCATGGTGTCGAACACCTGTAGTCCCGAGGTGCATGAGAGGCTGAGACAGGAGGACCCCTTGAGCGCAGGAGTTGGAGGCTGCAGTGAGCTATGATCATGCCACTGCACTCCAGCCTGGGTGACAGAGTGAGACCCTGTCTCTAAAAACAAAGCAAAACAACAACAAACTAAATTTATAAAAACGAATAAAATATATGTGGAGAGAAGCAGAGACAAGAGAGAGCTAGAGTCCTAACAGGGCTTGAGGTCTTAGTTCTAGTTGTTCCTGAGGCCCAGGAACACCATTGTCCTTTTCCAGACTTGGTTGTTTCATCAGGTACTCCAGCCCTTCCCATAAATTCCCCTTTGTAGATCAGTTTGATGTGGCTTTCTGTCACTTGCAATGTCAGAGCCCTACTAAAACAGGAAAGAAGTAGGGGACTTTGGAATATACTCTAGGTACTAACACCCATAGCAGCATTAGACAGGATACTGATGAACTGTCTGATCCACACTGTGTTGTTTTGGTTGTAAGACACAGTCAGTTTACTACAGACAAGTTACTCATTACTCAGAGACAATTCAAAAGGATGGTTCATAGGAAAAACAAATGTGTACTACACTCTGAGTCAGCTGAACCACAAAGCACTGGAAAGGATTGGAACTGCAGCAGTAGCACTAGGGAACAGCAATTGCCTCCTTTCTCTCAGGGTTTTTTCTTTTCTTTTCTTTTCTTTGAGATGGAGTTTTGCTCTTGTTGTCCAGGCTGGAGTGCAATGGCACAATCTCAGCTCATTGCAACCACTGCCTCCCGGGTTCAAGCGATTCTCCTGCCTCAGCCTCCCAAGTAGCTGAGATTACAGGCATGTACCACCATGCCTGGCTAATTTCTTGTATTTACTAGAGACAGAGTTTCACCATGTTGGTCAGGCTGGTCTCAAACTCCTGACCTCAGATGATCCACCCACCTCGGCTTCCCAAAGTGCTGGGATTATAGGTGTAAGCCAACGCGCCCAGCCCTCTCGGGGCTTTTTGACCTCTCAGTGAATCAGCACTGTCCTCTCTGGATCAGCCTTCTCAGCTTAGTCCTCTCGCCTCTGGCTGCAAAAAAAAAAAAAGGCCACTCTAGCTCCTGAACCTCTGTGGCTTTCCAGTTTTGGCTCATACCAAACTCAAACCTTTCCTTTGTGACACTTTACTGTGAGTTCCCAAGAGGGAAGATTTGACTTCTGCTTAACTTTTTAAACCAAAGCTCAAGAGGCATAGTTTACTGGGTACAGCTTATGGCCACGCCCTCGAACCAGGTGACCAGTTAGCTGCGGTCATGGTCATGTGGCCCATTGCCCACTCAGTAAGTTGAGTGGGTAGGGATTTTACCCCAAAGGAATATGAGGAGGGCCAGTAATAACTGGCATCTCTAATCAAGCCTACTTAATTGTAATTTGAACTCTTGCCAATAAGAAAAATTAAACACGTTGTAAACATGGGTAACCCATTCCCCAAAGACCCTCTCTAATTATCTAGTTGGCAAGAGGTCTCACCTTCTGGTGCTCGTAGGCATGTGTGTATCCTCTAATGCAAAGTGCTCCTTCTTCAAGTCCCCAGTCTCGCCTGCAACTGCCTTAAACACTCTGCAGTGAGCTAGACTACTCCACTCACTTGAGAGTCTATTAATTTTCTTCTCCCCTTAACCACACTAAAGACTTTGCTTAGTAAAGCATTTTGAAGATTTAGAAAGTGACTGCTCAGTCTGCTTAGGATTTATATCCCAAACAGATGTGCCAAGAAGTCCTAGGAATCAAACTGCTATTCTGTGAGTAGAATAATATATTCACTTGCATTTTAGTAGTTTCGATTACACAGCTGTACAAATTGCAACAGAGTCTTCAGCTAAAGTTGCTTTTATCCACAGCACATTGCTTCTTCAGGGTGGAGGTTTTAGCATAGCAGGCACCTTGGGGGACATGCATGCATCCTTATAAAATACTGCTTATTACTTGGAATAAAATCTTCTGGGTAATGAAGATGTGGTAGAACTGAATTCACCTTGAGGAATCCTCTGCCCTTCATCATCACTAAACTGTATATTATTTCATAGTGAAAATAAGGAGTTCCTCAATAACGATACCTCCTCTTACACTTTGGCCTCTCTGACCCTCAGTATTCTCAATGGTCAAATCAGGATATTGATACCCGTCTTACAGGGTTATTGTAAGGAGCCAATGAGATAATGTTTATAAAGAGTTTAGCGGCCGGGCGTGATGGCTCACGCCTGTAATCCAAGCACTTTGGAGGCCAAGGTGGGCGGATCACCTGAGGTCGGGAGTTCAAGACCAGCCTGACCAACATGGTGAAACCCCGTCTTAAAAAAAAAAAAAAAAAAAAGAGTTTAGCGGCCAGGCGTGATGGCTCACGCCTGTAATCCTAGCACTTTGAAAGGCCAAAGCGGGTGGATCAGGAGGTCAGAACATGGAGACCATCCTGGCCAACATGATGAAATCCTGTCTCTACTAAAAATACAAAAATTATCTTGGTGTGGTGGCGTGCGCCTGTAATCCCAGCTACCCGGGAGGCTGAGGCAGGAGAATTGCCTGAACCCGGAAAGCGGAGGTTGCAGTGAGCTGAGATCGCACCACTGTACTGCAGCCTGGCGACAGAAAGAGACTCTGTCTCAAAAAAAAGAGTTTAGCAAGCTGCCAGACATAATAAATGGTCAATAAATGTTAATTACTATAATAATCATTAAATTTTGTTTATTTTTACTATTCTTCAAGGTTCTTTTGTTTAAGCAGTTTCTCTTTTTAGTCTTACAACAACCTGTGGGTAGGCATGGTGGTGGCAATTATATCCTTTTTTTTTTTTTTTTTTTTTGAGACAGGGTCTTGCTCTGTCACTTAGGCTGGAGTGTAGTGGCATGATCTTGGCTCACTGCAACATCCACCTTCCTGGTTCAAATGGTTCTTGTGCCTCAGTCTCCCTAGTACCTGGGACTATACGCTTGGCTAATTTTTTGTGTTTTTAGTAGAGATGGGGTTTCACCATGTTGGTCAGGCTGGTCTTGAACTTCTGACCTCAAGTGATCTGCCTGCCTCAGTCTCCCAAAGTGCTGGGATTATAGGCATGAGCCACCACGCCTGGCCATTCTTATTTTATAGTATGAACAGAAACAGAAATGTTGATTAATTTGCCAGGAATAAGAGTTTTCTAAGGCAACATAGACAATAACACACATCTCTGACTTTAAGTGTTCATTTTATAGAAAACTTAAGTTCTGTGATAGGAATTTCAATGAAAGGAAAGCTTAATATTACACTAAAGGAAGAATCTTCCACAACTTTTATCTAAGAATTGTTACTTGGCTAGAAATATTGTGTGAACATCTATTTTTGTCAGCCTGGAAAGCTGGATAAAGGGCCCATTAGCTATGATACATTAAATCCTGATTTGAATTACAAATTCAAATTTACAAATTAACAAATTCAAAACTAAAAATTAACAATTTGTATGTTAATACACTTTTAAGTTTTTCTGAAGTCTCATGGAAGGGGTCAAAAAGAAAAAAAAAAAAAGGTGAGTTCAAACAAGAACGGGAAGCAAGAAGCATAAAAGCCACAAAGGCCAGTACCAGCCAGTACCAGTCCTAGAACAAGGAGAATAAGCTTGGACCTCCACTGCAAGGTATGGCAATTACACCTGAGATTCATTGAGTCTGATTCTGCAAAGGGAGCTTCAGAGATCCCTGATCAATTGTATCCCAGAGCTCCCTACAGAATTAAATGCAAGTACTCTCTGGAGGAAAGCAACTCTCAGTGTGGCTCCTCGGGATTTCCACAAATTAAGTTAAATAAAATATGAGTTCACAATTTAAAGAAAAATCACCAGCACATAAGACACCATGAGTTAGGATGCATAGAAACAACAAACAATAAATTTATATCTATAAGAACTGAAGAATTTGAATCAGAATTATCATATACAGATTATTAAATAAGCTTTTATGAACCACTAAAATAAATCAAATATGGAATGAAATAGAGAAAGAAGGAAGGAATTATTAAAATGACCAGAAAGATTAATAAAAGAGCCAAATAGAACTTTTAACTCCAATAGATATAGATTTTGAAATCAGCAACTCAGTGAATGTGTTAAAAACAGAACAATGGCCAGGCACAGTGGCTCACGCCTACAATCCCAGCACTTTAAGAGGCCAAGGTGGGCCGATCACCTGAGGTCTACGGAGTTCGAGACCAACCTGGCCAATATGGAGAAACCCCACCTCTACTAAAAATACAAAAATTAGCTGGATGTGGTGGCAAGTGCCTGTAATCCCAGCTACTCAGGAGGCTGAGGCAGGAGAATTGCTTCCACCTGGGAGGTGGAGGTGGCAGTATGCTGAAATCATGCTACTGCACTCCAGCCTGGGCAACAGAGCGAGACTATGTCTCAAAAAACAAAACCAAATCAGAATAAAAATAGCTAAAGACAGAATTAGTGACCTGGAAGTTATATCTGAGAAAATCACCAAAAATGCAGTGCAGAGAGTGCAGCAGATGGAAAATATGAAAGAAAGGTTAAAAGGCATGGAGGGCAGAACAAAATTTAACATATGTCTGTGCTAACCGACCCTGTGTTAGCCTGACAGACTCCATCTTGCTGAGAGCCAGACAGACTCCATCTTAACCTCCGCCTCACCCCTCCCACCATTTCTCCCTTAAGTGCATACCTGGGTCATGCTCCTGTGCTGGGTCATGCTGTGCTTAGAATTATAGAGGCATATAACCATTGTAACCATATCCTGCTTGGCAAGCCCACTTGCTCTTGTGAATACGCCCCTTGATTGATTGACAAGTACCGAATACCCCTCTTGTAACCAGCAATCATTGGAATCACTTGTGTATACCCTCCTTAGTAATCAACAATCATGGGAACCTCCTGCCTCCTAGTTACCAGCCTCCTTATCTAACTTGCTTGTTCTGCTTCTGTAAATTCCACTTCAGCTAGACTGCCCCTCCCCTATCTTAAGCAAGGTATAAAAAAAATCAAGCCCCTTCTTCCGGGCCTAGAGATTTTGTGTGTGAGCTGACTCTCAGTTGCCAGCAACAAAGGACTCTCAATTGGAACTCAGAGTGTGGCCCTTTCCTTCTAACTCGCTCAGGCACAACGTATCTAATTAGAGTTCCAGAGGGAAAGAATAGAATAGGAAAAAGGCAATATTCAGAAGTATCAGTTCAAAAATTTTCCTGAGGCCAGGTGCAGTGGCTCACGCCTATAACCCCAGCTCTTCGGGAGGCTGAAGCGGTTGGATCACCTGAGGTCAGGAGTTTAAGACCAGCCTGGTTAACATGGTGAAACCCCGTCCCTACTAAAAATACAAAAATTAGCTGGGCGTGGTGGCAGACGCCTGTAATCCCAGCTACTCAGGAGGCTGAGGCAGGAGAATTGCTTGAACCTGGAAGGTGGAGGTTGCAATGAGTTGAGATCGAGCCACTGTACTCCAACCTGGGTGACAAGAGCAAGACTCTGTCTCAAAAAAAAAAAAAAAGAAAAAAAAATTTCCTGAACTGATTAAAGATAAATCCATGGACAGAGAAAGCACAGTATACATCAAGAATGACAACTCCATACCTAGACATATTGTGATGAAACATCACCAATGCCAAAAATAAAGACCTTAAAAGTCCCAGAGAAAAAAAGCCAGAGAACCTAAAAAGAACAAACTAGCTACCAGAAGACTTTTTTTTTTTAAATAAAAAGGAAACATAACAATAGTTATATTAGCGCTCACAACAGACTTACATAGTAATTACTATTATTGTTCCTATATTAAGGTAAGGCAACTGGCTGAGAGAGAAAGCCCAAGGTCCTGCAGATACACAGCAACAAGGATATAGCTTAGAAACACCATGTTGAGAGGAAATAGCAGATAATAAAACACTGCTTCAGCCGTTTGTAACAAAGTGGATAAATCTCAGAAACATTGCTAAGTGAAAAAACTAGATGGCAGGAGATTACATATAGAGCATCAGTTTTATAAAGCTCTCGGCCAGGTGCAGTGGCTCACGCCTGTAAACCCAGCACTTTGAGAGGACCTGAGGTTGAGAGTTCGAGACCAGCCTGACCAACATGGAGGAACCCTGTGTCTACTAAAAATACAGAATCAGCTGGGCGTGGTGGTGCATGCCTGTAATCCCAGCTACTTGGGAGGCTAAGCCGGGAGACTCCTTGAACCCGGGAGGTGGAGGCTGGGGTGAGCCGAGATGATGCCATTGTACTCCAGCCTGGGCAACAAGGGCAAATCTCTATCTCAAAAAAAAAAAAAAAAAAAAAAAAAGCTCTCAAACAAAACTAAATAATATATTGGTTAGAAATACTGACATGCATGATTAAATTATTTTTAAAATGCAAGAGTGAGGCCGGGCAAGGTGGCTCACACATGTAATCCCAGCACTTTGGGAGGCCCAGGTGGGTGGCTCATGTGAGGTCAGGAGTTTGAGACCAGCCTGGCCAACATGGTGAAACCCCCTTTCTACTAAAAGCACAAAAATTAGCTGGGCATGGTAGTGGGCGCCTGTAATCTCAGCTACTCAGGAGGCTGAGGCAGGAGAATAGCTTGAACTCGGGAGGCAGAGGTTGCAGTGAGCTGAGATCGTGCCACTGCACTCCAACCTGGGCAACATGAGTGAGACTCCCTTTCCAAAACCAAACAAACAAACAAAAACATACATATATGACAACTGTATTAGGAATAATTAGTTTCATTTTGCATTTGATGTCATGTAATTAAAGTTGGCAACAAATGAAAAAAATTGGTTTCATCATTTTTTTCTTACTGTCCTGACTTCAAAATATTACAAAAAATCAAATTAAAAACATATAACAAAATATTTTTCTTTTGGTGGTAGGATTATAAAATAACTACACTTTTTGGCCAGGCACGGTGCCTCACTCCTGTAATCCCAGCACTTTGGGAGGCTGAGGCGGGCAGATCACCTGAGGTGAGGAATTTGAGACCAGTCTGGCCAACATGGTGAAACCCTGTCTCTAATAAAAATATAAAAATTTGCAGGGCATGGTCGTGGGCACCCGTAATCCCAACTACTCAGGAGGCTGAGGCAGGAGAGTCACTTGAACCTGGGAGACAGAGGTTGCAGTGAGCTGACATGGTGCCACTGCACTCCAGCCTGGGCAACAGAGTGAAACTCCATTTCAAAAAAAAAAAAGAAAAGAAAAACCTTCACTTTTCTCATATCAAAATTTTATAAACCAATTAGCACAGTTTTAAAATAAATAAATACATCTGGGTTTTTATCATAGTGAGAAATTTACTCAATAAACTTTGCATGAATGTATTTGTACTGGACTGAATTTACATATTAATCAAGTTCGAATTGCTTTTTAAAATCAATTTTTTGCAAATATATTTACTACTATTTAAATATCTTTCTGAATGGAAAGTGCCCAAACCAAAATCACTAATTAACAGTTAGGGAACAAAATCAAAATTGTTAGATATTTTCACATTGCATCTTAGAGAAAGAGCTCTTTGAAATGATATTGTCTTATTTTTCCATCCTTTTAATAAATTAAAAACTACTAGATCAATTTAAAATGATTTTTCCTATTCCATATATTTTCCTCATAGTTTAATAGTTTATAATTATTATTAACACATCTTTGGCCAGGCATGGTGGCTCGCGCCTATAATCCCAGCACTTTCGGAGACGAAGGTGGGTGGATCGCCTGAGGTCAGGAGTTTGAGACCATCCTGGCCAACAGGGTGAAAACCCTTATCTACTAAAAATACAAAAAATTAGCTGGGGATGGTGACGCATGTCTGTAATATCAGCTACTCGGGAGGCTGAGGCAGGAGATTTGCTTGAACTGGGGAGGCGGAGGTTGCAGTGAGCTGAGACTATGCCACTGACTCCAGCTTGGGCAAGAGTGAGATTCCGTCTCAAAAACCAAAACAAAACAAAAAAAAAGAAAAGAAACTTTGCGTTCAGTGAGTTACCCGGCACTGACATTAAGTTTTACTTGTTGGGTGTGTGTGTGTGTGTGTGTTTGTGTGTTTGATGGAATAATAGATAGTCTACAGTATTTCTCTCTCCAAAGTCTACAAACTTGATCTTCCCTCAAGAATTTTATCAAAAAAATTTCAGCATCTCATATTCGCTTAGTGTAGTAGAGTGCTTAGTAGACATAATACATTCAATTTTTCCTTCACGAAAAATGAAGATTAATTTGTTTTCACAGGAGTAAACCAGCTTAGTGGTTTATTAGGTTTAATGCATTATGAATTGGAAGACATGATTTAAATAATTTTCTGGGCTGGGTGTGGTGGCTTATGCCTGTAATCCCAGCACTTTGGGAGGCTGAGGCCAGTGGGTCACTTGAGATCAGGAGTTTGAGACCAGCCTGGCCAGTATGGTGAAACCCTGTCTCAACTAAAAATACAAAAATTACCCAGGCATGGTGGAGGGCACCTGTAATCCTAGCTACTTGGGAGACTGAGGCAGGAGAATTGTTTCAACCCAGGAGGCGGAGGCTGCAGTGAGCCGAGATCATGCCACTGCACTCCAGCCTGGACAACTGAGCAAGACTCGCCTTGGGGAAGAAAAAAAGAAAAAAGAAAAAGTCTGTTGGGTACTAGGCCTAGTACCTGGGGGATGAAATAATCTGTACAACAAACCCCCGTGACATGAGTTTACCTACATAACAAACCTGCACACACACCCCTGAACCTAAAATAAAGGTTAAAAAAATTTTTAAGCATTTATTATATTAAAACAAAAATTCACAGCTGGGCAGGGTGGCTCATGCCTGTAATCCCAGCACTTTGGGAGGCTGAGACAGGTGGGTCACGAAGTCAGGAGTTCAAGACCAGCCTGGCCAACATGGTGAAACCCCATCTCTAGTAAAAATACAAAAATTAGCTGGGTGGGGTGGCAGGAGCCTGTAATACCAGCTACTTGGGAGGCTGAGGCAGGAGAGAATCACTTGAACCCGGGTGGCAAAGGTTGCAGTGAGCCAAGATCGAGCCATTGCACTCTAGCCTAGGCAAGAGAGTGAGATGCCATCTCAAAAAAAAAAAAAAAGAGGGCCGGGCGCGGTGGCTCACGCCTGTAATCCTAGCACTTTGGGAGGCCGAGGTGGGTGGATCACTTGAGGTCAGGAGTTCAAGACCAGCCTGGCCATGATGGTGAAACTCCATCTTAAAAAAATTATAAAAAAAAAAAAAAAAATCCTTTCATTAAAGAAAGGTACCTAAACCAACTCAATATTACTTTTGCAAACAAGATTTCAGGATTCAATGAACACATCAAGGAAGTAGCACGCCTTAGAGAAGCCAACCCCTTCCTATCTGGGGGGTTCACAGGTTACACGGTGCAACTAGCTTTAGGTGATAAATTTAAAAAGCAAAAGGCTGTCAATGTGCCAGCTCTCTGCAGTATAAGTAATATCTCTATCTTTGAAGCCTAATACTGAAACCAGATGCTTAGCTTTATGACTTCCTTCTCTCAAATGACAAGATAAGAAGAAAAACATATAAGTCAGTTAGCGTTATCAGGAAGTGATTATTAGTTTTGCTGAAAACATAATGCCTTTGGGGCTTTGAATGAAAGTACTAATTTAAACCATTCCTGAAATGAATAAATACTCAAAAAAAGTAGTGCATAAACTTTGCTTGCCTAGGGCTAACGTATTTATGACTCTATCATGTGTGTTCTTCTTTAGAACTATTCTCTTTCATCTGAAAAAGTCTTTCACCTGGATATTCTTTTGGAATCAAATTTAGATTCAATGACCGGTTGGATTTTCCCTTGCTTATAATAAATCAATTAATGCAACTCCTTTCCATTGGAACAGCCCACTAATAGCTGAGTGAGCATGCTTTAAATTAACCCGATATACAAGAGCCTGTTACTTTTTTTTTCTTTTTTTGAGACGGAGTCTCACTCTGTCACCCAGGCTGGAGTATAGTGGCACGTTCTCAGCTCACTGCAACCTCTGCCTCCCGGGTTCAAGCAGTTCTCCTGCCTCAGCCTCCTGAGTAGCTAGGATTACAGGCATGCACCACCACACCTGGCTAATTTTTGTATTTTTAGTAGAGATAGGGTTTCACCATGTTGGTGAGGCTTGTCTCAAACTCCTGATCTCGTGATCCGCCCCCCTCGGCCTCCCAAAATGCTGGGATTACAGGAGTGAGCCACCGCGCCCGGTCTCTAAGCACCTGTTAAGTTTTAAATCTATGAATTAAAGTCTCACCATATCTAAATCTCTGTTTTGTAAGAGTTCCTTAAAATGTATACATTTTATAATTAACATTTTAGCAACATCAGGATTGAAATTACATACAATGTCTTACAAGAGTCTGTAAATTCCTCAGAACAAGGACTATGTCTTTCATATCTTTTTGTTCCCAGCACATCTGTTGGGGTGAATTGGCGAGTTGTCTGGTAGTGTAGGGAGCTGGATTAATAAACAGTAATGGGAGGGGTAGGCCAGAAGAGAAAAGACGAAACAGTATGGAACGTATGTGATTCCCGACTTAGCAAATGGGCAGAGCCCAGGGCTAGGAAAATGGAAAAGACATGTGGGCAAGGATGAAATATATCTAGAATACAGACACTGGCAAATTTCCCTTGTCCCATTCTTTTGGGGCTGTGTGAATTTCAGTGAGTCAGGATGGCAGTGAGCACAGCTGGAGGAGAGCTTGCTGTTAGATAAAGATCCACCATTCAGCTGCTTGTGTCCATGTCTTATTAGTAAAGGAAGTGTATGTGTGTATCTCAACCACAAATTCAGGTGTGCTGGGAATGTACGTTTATTTTCCTATGACACTAAGTTTCTATGATAAGCTTCCATTCCATCAAGTATATCAGTCAGGATGTAGAAAGAAAACAAAAACTGCTGCAAATGTTTCAGGCAGGAAGGGATTTAATACAAGGAATAAGTTGTTTATCACTCTTTGGAAAGGGCTGGGAGAGCAAAGGTCCGGGAAAACCAGCTGAGGAAATAAGGAAGCTGCAGAAATCTTTTTTTTTTTTGAAATGGAGATTCTCTCTGTTGCTCAGGCTAGACTGCAATGGCATGATCTCAGTTCACTGCAACCTCCGCCTCCTCAGTTCAAGCAATTCCCCTGCCTCAGCCTCCCGAGTAGCTGGGATTACAAGCATGTGCCACCATGCCCAGCTAATTTTTGCATTTTTAGTAGAGACAGGGTTTCACCATGTTGGCCAGGCTGGTCTTGAACTTCTGATCTCAAATGATCCACCAACCTCAGCATTCCAAAGTGCTGGGATTACAGGAGTGAGCCACGGCACCCGACCTGGAAGTTGCATTAACCTTAAAAGCTATCTCAGCTGCCTGCATGGTCAAAGCAGAAGGAATTCAGAAGACACCCAGTGGCTTACTGCAAAATGTTGGTAGAGGCCCATGTGGCTTTGATATTGGAGGCATAATGGTGGCTTCTGCTTCTCTTTCACCTTCAAACCTTACTGGAATGCCTCCCATTGACTGATCTAAGCAAGGCTGTTAACAGCAGAGCTTGGGGAAAGTAGTCTCTAGGTTGCCTGCTCCCACAGTATTGGGAAGTGCTTTATAAGAACAGGGACGATTTTGAGTACCAATAGACAATATCTGGCATGTGGTGGAAATTTAATCTCAGTTAATTCAATGATCCTTTACTCTTTCTCTGGGTAGCAAATGAGTTCTGGGTGATTTATGTAGTGTCAGGAATTGAGACAGTGGGTAGAAGGGAGGATGTATTTAGTCTTTATGGGACCTGAAGTTTATGCAGCTGGGGAGGAGAGAGTCTATTAAAATCAATTTAAAAAAATACAAAATTAGATGCAAATGTGAATTTTTATTTAGAATGAGAAAAAAGTCACAAAAAATATCAAAGCATGGTGTTTTTGTTAAGGTGTTTTTCGGCTTCGCAATTCTTAATTGGTAATGTCATGTAAGTGTTTAGAATTGTCAAGTCTGGAAAAACTTCAAGTGCTTTTCATAAAGTAGCTATAAGATTTCAGACGGGATTTTTGAAATATTAATCTCAAGTTTCGAATTGATCGGCTCATTAACCAGTTTATCATCGGTGTCCTCACTGCAGTCATACAAGTTTTAGGCTAATTTTCTCAAGGTTGGCATTTTGTGTCATATCAAAGAAATTTAAATGTTTTGGGTGGTCTGAGTGCAGTGATGTTTACAACTAACTGATCACAGCCAGTTACAGATTTCTTTGTTCTTTCTCCACTCCCACTGCTTCACTTGATTAGCCTTAAAAAAAAATTTTTTTTAAAGAAATTTAAAATTGTTCCCAATGTGTTTATATGCTGTATTTCTCTTTATTGATTGGATGGTTAAAACAATCTAAAAGTCTATTAATTACCTTTCTTTGAAATTTAACTTGTCCTGTTAATGAATCACTGCTTTCATTATGATTTGAGTTTTGCGGGTTTTTTTTTGAGACGATGTCTTACTCTGTTGCCCAGGCTAGAGTACAGCGGCACAATCTCAGCTCACTGCAACCTCTGCCTCCCGGGTTTAAGGGATTCTCCTGCCTCAGCCTCCCTAATAGCTGGGACTACAGGCACGTGCCATCATGCCCACTTAATTTTTTTTTTTTTTTTTTTTTTGTATTTTTAGTAGAGACAGGATTTCACCGTGTTAGCCAGCATGGTCCCGATCGCCTGACTTCATGATCTGCCTGCCTCGGCCTTCCAAAGTGCTAAGATTACAGGTATGAGCCACCGTCCCGGCCAAGATTTATTTTTGTTATAATTTGCTTCTTGGTATAGAATAATGTCCATTGATTTAATTGCTGATCTTTATCACTCTGCTTCATATTTTATTAATTTTTTCATAACTGTTAATTTTTATCTGAATTTTCTTTTATTTTTTTAAAAAACACATTTAAATTTGCCAGGCGTGGTGGTGCACACCTGTAGTCCCAGCTACTCAAGAGGCTGAATTGGGAGGATTGCTTGAGCCCAGGAGTTTGAGGCTGCAGTAAGCTATGATTGTGCCACTGCACCCCAGAGCCTGGGTGACAGAGAGAAAGGAAAGAAAGAAACATTTAATTGAATGATGACAAAACAGTCATTTCCCAGGATGGAATGAGCTGCTCTCTCAGCTCACTGCTACCTCCGCCTCCCAGGCTCAAGCAATTCTCCTGCCTCAGCCTCCAAGCAGCTGGGATTACAGGCATACGCCACTGCACTACGCTAATTTTTTTTTTTTTTTTTTTTTTTTTTGAGACGGAGTTTCGCTCTTGTTACCCAGGCTGGAGTGCAATGGCGCGATCTCGGCTCACCGCAACCTCCGCCTCCTGGGTTCAAGCAGTTCTCCTGCCTCAGCCTCCCAAGTAGCTGGGACTACAGACACGTGCCACCACGCCCAGCTAATTTTTGTATTTTTAGTAGAGACGGGGTTTCACCATGTTGACCAGGATGGTCTCGATCTCTTGACCTCGTGATCCACCCACCTCGGCCTCCCAAAGTGCTGGGATTACAGGCGTGAGCCACCGCGCCCGGCCTAATTTTTGTATTTTTAATAGAGACGGGGTTTCACCCTGTTGCCCAGGTTGGTCTCAAACTCCTGGGCCCAAGTGATCACACCCAGCAGGAAGTATATCTGGTTTTTTTTTTTTTTTTTTTTTTTTTGAGACAGAGTCTCACTTTGTTGCCCAGGCTACAGTGCAACGGTGTGATCTCTGCTCACTGCAACCTCCGCCTCCTGGATTCAAGCAATTCTCCAGCCTCAGCCTCCCAAGTAGCTGGAATTACAGGCACCCACCACTACACCTGGCTAATTTTTGTATTTTTAGTAGAGACGGGGTTGGTCAGGCTGGTCTGGAACTCCTGATCTCGTGATCCACCTGCCTCAGCCTCCCAAACTGCTGGATTACAGGTGTGAGCCACCACGCCTAGCTGAAACTATATCATTTTAACTACAATAAAGACATTTTGAAATGTTTCATGATTGGGAACAGTGGCTCACACCCGTAATCCTAGAACTTTGGGAAGTTGAGGTGGGTGGATCACCTGAGGTCAGGAGTTTGAGACCAGCCTGGCCAACACGGTGAAACCCTGTCTCTACTAAAAATACAAAAATTAGCCAGGAGTGGTAGCACACACCTGTAGTCCTAGCTACTTGGGAGGCTGAGGCAGGAGGATCGCTTGAACCTGGGTGGTGGAGGTTGCAGTGAGCCGAGATTGTGCCACTGCATTCCAGCCTGGGCAACAGCAAGATTGTCTCAAAAAAGAAAAGAAAGATATATTTTCTTTTTTTTCTCCTTTTTTCTATGATAGGATACGCTCTGTCACCCAGGCTGGAGTACAATGGCTCAGTCTTGGCTCACTGCAACCTCTGTTCCTCAGATCAAGTAATTCTCCTGCCTTAGCCTCCCAAGTAGCTGGAATTACAGGCATGTGCCACCACATCCAGCTAATTTTGTATTTTTAGTAGAGATGGGGTTTCGCCATGTTGGCTAGGCTGGTCTCAAACTGAGTGAAACTTCATCTCAAAAAAAAAAAAAGGGAAACAAAAGTAAGTTATCCTGCCACACTAGTCTCCACTTTTCCCCTCCTAACTTGCCCCTCTGCCTTTCTGCACAATTATCAAACGGGAATGGGGTAGGTCCTGAGCATCGCAGCTCCCTTTTCTCCTGTATCCATATTAAGTTTCCTTTCCTGCCCTACCCCAGCCATTGCCACCCTACTTGAGCCTGCTGATTGTTCAGTATCTATAAGTCTCCTACTATAGCCCCTTGAAGGAAATTACACCCTTGGGAAGGGTTTCCAAATCCAGAAAGTCTCATAAATAAATCCACCAGGCATATAATACAGGGACAACTGTTGCAATCGTCCTACTCTCTCGCTCTCCCTTTCTTTTCATCTATGTCTCTCTCTAATTCATTCCATCTTCAGCTGGGTCTGCAGCTTCCACAGCTAGGCTGGGAGGTCACAGAAGCAGAGTGTCCTACGTTCCCAAGCCTCTTTGTGATGACGGCAGCAGCTGGGGAAGGCTAGTGAGGCATGGCAGGGAAATTAGGAGAGAAATGGAAACTCTAGACCTAGAGAGAGAGCAGGTGGTTTTTTTTTGTTTTGGTTTTGCTCTTCATTGGGAGGGTGTTCTCCAGAGCAGATTCTGCATTTTGAGGTTCTGGGTGCCCTCTTATTTTCTGCAGGACAGTGACAATTTGTCATCCTACCATACCTCAGCCTCACCTTCTTTTCTCCACAGTTCCTCTGTGTCTCTTAAGATCCACCTTCCCATTCTCTCTCTCTCTCTTTCTTTTTTCCAGAGGAAGTCTCCCTCTGTCACCCACGCTGAAGTGCAGTGGCGTGATCTTATAAAATGGCCCAGCCACGTTCTCAGGTTCCAAACCTCTCCCCACCTCACCTCACCTTCACCGTTATTTCAGCTGGACTATTCCCTATCCCTGAATTTCTTGGAACGTTTCGTTTACCCTTCTGTTACAGCGCCGATCACCTTGAGCCTGTGGCATACTTTAAGCCAAAGCCTCATTGCCCTTGACAGAGGTGGGTGACCACCAGCATTCTTTGGGCAGGATCCCTATCTGGTTTGTACCTATGCCCCGCCCCCAGCACCCCGGCACCTAACTCAGTGTCTTTTCCATTGCAGATGTGTGATAATGTTCTCTTGAGTCAACCTCCTGGCCCTTGCTCCACTGTAGTTGCCTTCCCCTCAAGCCTGGGGCTCTGTGTGTGCGCATTTCAACTCCCTTGCCTACTTGGAAATCCCCCTGTCTCTCCTCTCCTTTCCTGTTCTTTTCCACTAGTTTCTGTCTTCCACCCTGCTTCCCTGCCTGGTCTCCTAGTTAAACCCCGGCAATGTTCCTTTAAAGATACACCCTGGGCCGGGCGCAGTGGCTCATGCCTGTAATCCCAGCACTTTGGGAGGCCGAGGTGGGCGGATTACCTGAGGTCAGGAGTTCGAGACCAGCCTTGCCAACATAGTGAAACCCGGTCTCTACTACAAATAGAAACATTAGCTGGGTGTGGTGCTGGCTACCTGTAGTCCCAGCTACTTGGGAGGCTGAGGCAGGAGAATCACTTGAATCCGGGGAGGCAGGGGTTGCAGTGAGCCGCAACCATGCCAGTACACTCCAGCCTGGACAACAGAGTGAGACTCCATTGCAAAAAAGAAAGAAAAAAGATATGGCCTTTTGGCTGGGCACGGTGGCTCACGCCTGTAATCCAGCACTTTGGGGAGGCCAAGATGGGCAGATCACTTGAGGTCAGGAGTTTGAGACCAGCCTGGCCAACATGGTGAAACCCTGTCTCTACTAAAAATTCAAAAAATAATAGCCAGGTGTGGTGGTGGGCACCTGTAATCCCAGCTACTTGGGAGGCTGAGGCAGGAGAATTGCTTGAACACGGGAGGCGGAAGTTGCAGTGAGCCGAGATCGTGCCACTGCACTCTAGCCTGGGCAACAGAGTGAGACTCCATCTCAAAAAAAAAAAAAAAAAAAGAAAGAAAGAAAGATATGCCTTTTTGCATGGTGGGTCATCCCTATAATCCCAGTACTTTGGGAGACCGAGGCGAGTGGACCACTTGAGGTCAGGAGTTTGAGACAAGCCTGGGCAACATGGTAAAATCCTGTCTCTACTAAATATACAAAAAAATTAGCTCGACCTGCTCACTTGAACCCAGGAGGCGGAGGTTGCTGTGAGCCGAAATCGTGCCACTGCACTCCAGCCTGGGTTACATAGTGAGATTCTATCTCAAAAACAAAAATAAAAATAAAATAAAGTCATGATATGCCCTTTTGGCAATTGCCAAACTCTCCTTCTACCTCCTGCTCTCCCTGATGTTTACACCCTTAGCTCTGCTGATATCCGCTGCCCTGGAAGCTCACACTAACCGGATTTCACCTGTTCAAAATGATAGGCAGAAAGACCTCAAACTTCAACTTGCTCCCAATCTCACCCAGCCCTAGGAAGGGCTCTTCTTGGAACTGAGCCCAACATTAATAATACGGTAAAATGGGGAGACAAGAGTAGCACCTGCCTTATAATCATGATACATTAGACTTGTAATGGAAGTCATTTTTCTTGTGGGAGGCAAGATCTAACTTGTTCTACATACGAATCCATGTAATGATAAGCTGGGATCTACTGTAACTTACATTTACCCTTTTGCTGATCTCAAAATACTAAACTTCAAAGAAGAAAATATGCCTGTGAGGGATGAATAGTCTGAATTTTTCTAATCAATGAAACACACACACAGAGAGCTTTTTAGAGAAATTTTTCTTAACATGACTCTGCTGTAATTAGAGGAGAGGTATACCTGCCATGTTCTACCAAGGAGACTCCCGGGCTTAAAGAGGTCTCCTGTCTGGTTGAAGGTCCTAAAGAAAGTAACTGACTGTTCCACTGATTCAGGACAATGAAGAGTTCAAAGAAGGTCCTACAAAATGATCTAGCCAAATTCTCAGTTTCTTACACATGAGGCCTAAATTCCCTTCTTAGGAAGAACATTGACAATGTGATGTAGGGTAAGTTATAATGGAAATCAACATAACTGTAGCAGATCCTGCTAGTTGCCTACCCCAAGTACGTTCTCTCCTTCTTCCCTGCTACTTCCCTACTTCCTGTATCACCGAGGTCATCAATGCACCCAGCTAGAAGACCAGATTCCCTTTAAAACTATATGGCCTCAGCCAGGTGCGGTGGCTCACACCTGTAATCTCAGCACTTTGGGAGGCCAACGCGGGTGGATCACAAGGTCAGGAGTTTGTGACCACCCTGACCAACATGGTGAAACCCTGTCTCTACTAAAAATACAAAAATTAGTTGGGCGTGGTGGCGCATGCCTGTAATCCCAGCTACTCAGGAGGCTGAGGCAGGGGAATCTGCTATTACTATTAGTGCTAATGCAATTGTTTGCCTATTTTTTTTTGTTGTTGTTCCTTTCACTAGACTGTAAGCTTCATGGGGACAGGGACTAATCTGTTTTGTTCCTATTGCACGCACAATAGGAACAAATTGTCTGACACTAATCTGTTTTGTTCATGGTGTACACACAGTTAACACAGTGCCAGGTAACAAATGTAGTGGCTCTTAATGGAATGAATAACTGAGTTAATATATTACAGGTTAAATAACCTCCTGTGGACCACTAGGACACTGTATTTTAAGTTCCAAAACAACTGACTGACATGTGATCTTTTGGAATTCATCTGTAAATTAGGGGCAATTTATGGCTCTTCAGCATCAGTATTAAATCATGAAGTACAAGTCAAATTTCAGGTGATTCTTTTAAAGCTTCAGAAATTATGTAGTCTAAAACATAAAGTCAGATGCAGTGGCTCACGCCTGTAGTCCCACCACTTTGGGAGACTGAGTTGGGTGGATCAACTGAGGTCGGGAGTTCAAGCCCGTTTGACCAAGATGGAGAAACCCCATCTCTACTAAAAATACAAAATAAGCTGTGAGTAGTGGCGCATGCCTGTAATCCTAGCTATTCGGGGGGCTGAGGCAGGAGAATTGCTTGAACCTGGGAGGCAGAGGTTGCAGTGAGCTGAGATTGTGCCATTGCACTCCAGCCTGGACAACAAGAGCGAAACTCCATCTCAAAAAAAAAAAAAAAACATAAGAGGGTGAAAATCATAATGCAATTATCACAAGAAACCGTCAAAAGCCCTTAACTACACTAGTTACAAAGAGTGGAACAGATTAACTTCTTGGTATCATAATGAAAATGCAAACACCATATCAAAATAGAACATTTTCGTTGCATGGCAAGAAAGAAAAGATGTCTGTGTTTTAAGCAATCAAAGAACAAAATTGAAAATGCAAGCAACTGGAAAATGGCAGTCTTAGAAATTCTCTGTAAAGATATAGTAAACGTATGACTATAAGTTCTCAATATAATTTAAAGCATACTCCTTGGTGGGTTAAAAAACATCTAGATTCAAAAAGAGAAATATCAGTTTGACATCTGTAGGAGACTGACTTTGGGAGTGCCTGCTCAGCCCCCCATCCTTTCTGTGGAAACTGTCTCTTGACAAAAGGACAAGCCTGGATTGTCATTGCTGTCAAACACTCCCGTCACAGCGTACTGGACAACCGAAGATGTCTTGACCTAAGCTGAACCACTGAGACGCTTTATCCTGAGAACCTGAATGAAAAGGCCTTGAATTTGGAGATAGTGGTGGGCTCTAGAGCTGAAAGGCTAATTAGAGTTGGAGCTGAGGTTGGCACTATGGCTAACCAATGTTTAACAAAAGCCAAAATCGGTGGCCAGGCATGGTGGCTCACACTTGTAATCCCAGCACTTTGGGAGGCCGAGGCAGGCAGATCACCTGCGGTAAGGAGTTCGAGACCAGCCTGACAAACATGGAGAAATCCCACCTCTACTAAAAATAAAAAATTAGCCAGGCATGGTGGTGCATGCCTATAATCCCAGCTACTTGGGAGGCTGAGGCAGGAGAATTGCTTGAACCTGGGAGGCAGAGGTAGCAGTGAGCCGAGATCACACCATTGCACTCCAGCTTGGGCAACAAGAGTGAAACTCTATCTCAAAAAAAAAAAAAAAAAAAGCCAAAATCATGGAGGAGCAGAAAGTATAAGTAAGCAAAGGAAGCTCACTTGAAAAAAAAAAAAAAAGGAAACTGAAATGTATGCAAATGAGAGCAGAAGCAAAAGATGCTGGTTGAGGGGCATGGTAGGAAAATGAGTTCTGTTCTTGAATTTTCAGTTTCTGTGAACTCTGGCTGACTATGTTCGTTACTTTTAAAAATCATTCAAGTAATTAACTAACACTCCTGTTCCTGCCCAGTTTCCCCAATTCTGTGTTTTTTGAGACAGAGTCTTGCTCTGTCACCCAGGCTGGAATGCAGTGGTGCAATATTAGCTCACTGCAACTTCTGCTTCCCAAGTTCAAGTGATTCTCATACTGCAGCCTCCCAAGTAGCTGGGATTACAGGTGTGCACCACCACATCTGGCTACATTTTGTATTTTTTGTAGAGATGGGGTTTCACCATGTTGGGCAGGCTGGTCTCGAACTCCTGACCTGGGACTACAGGCTGAGACTACAGGCGCATGCCAGCACGTCCAGCTAATTTTTGTATTTTTAGTACAGACAGGGTTTCACTATGTTGGCCAGGCTAGTCTCAAACTCCTGACTTCAGTGATCTGCCTGCCTCGGCCTCCCAAAGTGTTGGGATTACAGGGGTGAGCCACCATGCCTGGCCCAAGCAGATTCTTTTGGTTGCAAGATAAGAAACTCCACTTAAACAATTTCAAATAAAATGTTGGGTGAAGTTCACCATAAGCCAAATAACATATTCTCCTCTCATAGTACCTTGGGCTTATTGCACTCACTACACTGCATTATAATCTGTTTATATATTCATTTTGATTATCCCACTTGACCCCAGTAAGTTCATTTTTCTTCTCTTTTGTTTACTACTATATCCTTGGTGCAAAGAACACTGTCTGACAAATAGTAGATGCTGAAGAAATATTTGTTCCAATAAAAAGTAGGATTGGAGGCCAGGCACAATGGCTTATGTCTGTAATCCCAGCACTTTTGGTGGCCGAGGTGGGCAGATCACTTGGTCAGCAGTTTGAGACCAGTCTGGCCAACATAGTGAAACCTTGTCTCTACTAAAAATATAAAAAATTAGCTGGGTGTGGTGGCGTGCGCCTGTAATCCCAGCTACTTGGTAGGCTGAGACAGGAGAATTGCGTGAACCTGGGAGTCAGAGGTTGCAGTGAGCCGAGATCTTGCCATTGCACTCCAGTCTGGACGATAGTGCGAGATTCCATCTCAAAAAAAAAAATTAAAAATTAAAAAAAAAAAGAATCTGCTTGAACACTATATTTATTTATTTAATATATTTTTATATTTTTTTTACTTTTTCTTTTTTTTTTTAATTTCAATAGGTTTTGGAGAACAACTGGTGTTTGATTATATGAATAAGTTTTTTGGTGGTGATTTCTGAGATTTTGGTGCACCCATCACCCAAGCAGTTTACACTGTACCCGCTGTGTAGTCTTTCATCCCTCACCGCCTCCCACCCTTTTCTCCCAGTCCCCAGAGTCCATTGTATCATTCTTAAACTTTTGCATCCTCACAGCTTAACTCCCACTTATGAGTGAGAACATACGATTTTGGTTTTTCCATTCCTGAGTTACTTCACTCAGAATAATAGTCTCTGATTCCATCCAGGTTGGTGCAAATATCATTATTTCATTTCTTTTTGTGGCTGAGTAGTATTCCATGGTGTGTGTGTGTGTATGTGTGTGTATTTTTTTTTTTTTCTTTATCCATTCGTTGATTGATGGGAATTTGGGCTGGTTCCATATTTTTGCAATTGCAAATTGTCCTACTGTAAACATGCATGTGCAGCTATCTTTTTCATATAATGACTTCTTTTCCCAGGAGTGGGACTGCTGGATCAAATTGTAGATTTACTTTTAGTTCTTTTTTTTTTTTTTTTTTTTTTTTTGAGACAGAGTCTCACTCTGTCACCAGGCGCCAGGCTGGAGGGCAGTGGCGCGACCTCGGCTCACTGCAACCTCCGCCGCCCGGGTTCAAGCAATTCTCCTGCCTCAGCCTCCCAAGTAGCTGGGACTACAGGCGCACGCCACCATGCCCAGCTAATTTTTTTTGTATTTTTTTTTTTTTAGTAGAGACGGGGTTTCACCATGTTGACCAGGATGGTCTCGATCTCTTGACCTCGTGATCCACCCACCTCGGCCTCCCAAAGTGCTGGGATTACAGGCGTGAGCCACCGCGCCCGGCCTACTTTTAGTTCTTTAAGGAATCTCCACGCTGTTTTCCGTAGTGGCGCTACTAGATTACATTCCCACCAAAAATGCAAAACTGTTACCTTTCCACCACATCCAGGTCAACATCTAGTATTTGCTGATTTTTTGATTATGGCCATGCTTGTAGGAGTAAGGTGGTATCACATTGTGGTTTTGATCTGCAATTCCCTGATAATTAGTTATGATGAGTATTTTTTCATATGTTTGTTGGTCATTTGTATATCTTTAAGAATCGTCTATTTATGTCCTTAGCCCACATTTTTTTTTCTTTCTTTCTTTTTTTTGAGACAGAGTCTTGCTCTGTCACCAGGCTGCAGTGCAGTGGTGTGATCTCGGCTCACTGCAACCTCTGCCTCCCGGGTTCAAGCGATTCTCCTGCCTCAGCCTCCCGAGCAGCTGGGACCATAGGCGCGGGCCACCATGCCCAGCCAATTTTTTGTATTTTTAGTAGAGTGAGTTGAACACCTTATTTAAATAAATATTTTTAAACATATTTATATCTATCTATCTATTTTTTGAGACAATCTTGCTCTGTTGCCCAGGCTGGAATACAGTGACATAAGCTTGGCTCACTGCAATGTTCATCTCCCAGGTTCAAGTGATTCTTGTGCCTCAGCCTCTCAAGTAGCTAGGATCACAGACATGCACCATCACACCCCGATAATTTTTGTATTTTCAGTAGAGATGAGTTTTCGCCATGTTGGTCAGGCTGGTCTTAGACTCCTGGCCTCATGTGATCTTCCTGCCTTGGCCTCCCAAAGTGCTAGAATTACAGGCATGAGCCACTGTGCCTGGCCTAAATTGTGTGTGTGTGTGTGTGTGTGTGTGTGTGTGTGCGCGCTACAAAATTAAAGTGGCACTTCTCCCTCCACAAGTGTGGTTAAGAATGCAGACAGCGGGCTGGGCATGGTGGTTCACGCTTGTAATCCCAGCACTTTGGGAGGCCAAGGTGGGCAGATCACGAGATCAGGGGTTCGAGACCAGCCTGACCAACATGGTGAAACCTCATCTCAAAAAAAAAAAAAAAAAGAATACAGTGGTTCATATCTGAGTCACCGCACCAGAAAGAAAAAAACCAAAAGAACAACAACAAAAAAAGAATGCAGACAGCTAACCTAGGTTAAATTTAGTCTCCATCACTCATTAACATGTGACCTAGCACAGATTACATAATCTGTGTTTGCATCTGTTTTTTATTTTACCTCATGGGATTTCTCTGAAGACTCAACGCGACATTTATATGTAGAGCTTTAGAAGCATACCTGACATTTAACAAGTACTCACCAATTGTTAGTTGCCATTTTTATTATTGTTGTGGCTGTTAATCTCCTGTGTGTTGCAAATTGAAGACGTGTCAGCTGGGAAAGGCTGGGTAGCAGTACTTGCATGTGATTGCCATATTTAAAGTCTGGTCCTCAGCTTTGCTAAACTAAATTTTGTCAGTATACACCGAGACCAGCTCACATGAGTCATACTAGCACAGGACATTCTAGTGAAGGTACTGGCTCCACTAATTCAACGCAGCTATCAGAGACCCAAGCAGACCAGCCTCTTCCTGTTAACATATTCTCTTTACAAGCAGTGTAAAATTTTTTTTATTTTTTTGTTTTTTGAGACAGAGTCTTGCTCTCTCGCCCAGGCAGGAGTGCAGTGGCACTATCTTGGCTCACTGCAACCTCCGCCTCCCAGGTTCAAGCAATCCTCCTGCCTCAGCCTCCTGAGTAGCTGGGATTACAGGCACCCACCACCAAGCCCAGATAATCTTTATGAAGTTTCACCATGTTGGCCAGGCTCGTCTCGATCGTCTGACCACAAATGATCTGCCTGCCTCAGCCTCCCAAAGTGCCGAGGGTTACAGGTGTGAGCCACCGTACCTGCCCCCAAAAGAGTAATAACATCATTCTAGGCCTGCTCACTCAGGGTGCTTACAGGTCATCTTGATTGGATTTGGGGTGTGCCCAACCCTTCAGTCTTAACAGCAGATTTCTCCGCTCTGTCATTCCTGCTGATGGATAATATCATCCATCACCTTTTGAGTGTTTTCTAATTTTATTTCTCAGAGAGAAACCTCAGCTTCAGCTTTAGGGGTGCAGTTGTTGCTAATATGAAAGGTCATGTCAACCATTTAAAAATAACTTTATTCAATTTAAAATTGCTGTGTACTTTCAGCCATGATAAAATGAAGTCGTATTCTTTGAGTCTAAAATTGTCTTCTTCCCATCTTCTTGGAATCCTTGCTATTTAGAAAACTCCAGAGGGGCAAATGCTTAAAGTATTGACTCATCTACATGAGAGAGAGTGCTTGGCACTTAAGTATGCTTTAATAGCTATCACTCTACAGAACAGATGTTTGTATGTTTCGTGGGCATCATAAATATTAAGAACGATGCTATAAGGTTTGGAAAGCACTTTCCATTAATTGTTAATGCTCACTGCATGGATAAAAGAGGGAAATTCCTTGAGGGAAAATCAGGAGACATTTTTACATCTAACATTACTGTATTTCGATTTCAGGGCTGAAGCTGGAGAGAATTGCTCTCTGATTTCTGGAATATTATATGAAAACTCTAATTACCATAATGCTTGAGTGTCCCTTGTTCCTTATAGCTCCGTGTTGAGATATGTAATGTGTAGTGATAACAGCAAATATGGTGGAAGAAGAAAGCAGGTGGATTCAAAGGCCAGTTCCACCTCTTCCTGGCTCAAGGATCATGGATTTACTTAGCCTCTTTGAATTTAGTTATTTAACCTGTAAAATGGAGGCTAATAAAAACTACCTCATGGAGTTATGACAATTTAATTAAAAATACGTGTAGGCCGGGTGAGGTGGCTCACACCTGTAATCCCAGCACTCTGGGAGGCCGAGGCAGGCAGATCACGAAGTCAGGAGTTCAAGACCAGCTTGGCCAATATGGTGAAACCTCATCTCTACGAAAAATACACAAATTAGCCGGGTGTGGTGGCATGCACCTGCAGTCCCAGCTGCTTGGGAGGCTGAGGCAGAAGAATCACTTGAACCACGGAGCCAAACGTTCCAATGAACTGAGATTGCTCTACTGCACTCCAGCCTGGGTGACAGAGGGAGACTCCGTCTCAAAAAAAAAAAGCAAAACTGTAAAAACCCTAGGTCAGTTCCTGGATTGCAGTTAATTCTTCTTTGCATCAAATTAGAGATAGTAAGTGCGTGGTGTGGGCTATGCTCAAAAAAAGCCAATGTGTCCCTAAATGCTTTACATTTTTGGCAAGTAAAGATTGCTTAGTGTTTCTTACCATCACATAGAAAGCTTTGCCCAGTGAGACTTGAGGTCATTCACTGATGTTCCATATGCAGGTCTAGTGCCTGTCAATCATTTCTATCTGTTCATGGCATTGATTCATTCATTTATTGAGGGCCCACTCATTGAGGGTGCCTACCATAAAGACAATATGGCCTCTCACTTAAACAAGCTCATAGTCTAGTAAAGGACATTGACGCAAAAACAATTACAATATCATGCTAAGTATTACATCTAATCAAGGCAAGTTAAAGGGTGGCGGAAGGTCAGAGGGAGTACACACTTCTATTTAGGTAAGGGAAAGAAGCATATTAAGGAAGGAGAAATCCAGGTACCGCAGGCACCAGGACATACTGGATGCCACGAAAACAAGAAATGTGCTGGTTAACTTAGGTTTCTGTACAAAACTCCTTACCTTGCTAGTAAAAGATAATTTGCTTCTGCTTGCACAAAAGAAGACAATGCTTTCAGATGGAAATTAACAAAACAAAACAGAAGACAAAAACCTTCTCTCCAGAGCTGACCTATGTCTGTTGATTAGTTTTACCATGAGCAGCTGCAGATGAAGTCAACTGAAATTCTGAAATCAAATCATGCATAGCACCAAGCTGTTTTTTCTGGAATGAATTTTAAGCTGTTGAACAAAGTCTAAATTTTAAATTCTTTGGTACATCTCCCAAATGGTCTGATTCAGTAAATTGAAAAAAAAAAAGAGAGAGAGAGAAAGATAGAAAGAAATGAGAATAAGAATTATAGAAAAACAAGGCTGGGAGCAGTGGCTCACGCCTGTAATCCCAGCACTTTGGGAGGCTGAGGCAGGTGGATCACTTGAGGTCAGGAGTTCAAGACCAGCCTGGTCAAGATGGTAAAGCCCTGACTCTACTAAAAATACAAAAATTAGCCAGGCGTGGTGGCACACACCTGTGTTCCTAGCTACTAGGGAAGCAGAGGCAGGAGAACTGCCTGAACCCAGGAGGCAGATGTTGCAGTGAGCCAAGATGGTGCCCCTGCACTCTAGTCTGGGTGACAGAGCAAGACTCCATCTCAAAAAAAAAAAAAAAAAAAAGAACCTTGGCATGGTGAATCTGGGTGAATAGGGAGCATTTATTTTTCTTCTCTTCATCTTCTCAAATTTCTTTGAAGATCTGCCTACACTTGCTGTCTCACTTTCCACTCATTTCTCCATTCACCACAATATGGCTTCTGCCTGTGCCACACCAGGTAAAGGGCTCCTTCCACATCACCAATGTGTAACAACTTTTAGGCTGACTGACTGCACTACAGGCTATGCCATGGTAACCTCTGTGACCTGCACAGACACTCCAGATGAGTTCCTGAAACTAGAAAGTCTGAAGTAACTGGAAGACCATGAAAAGGGGAAGAATTATCAACCCCTGTGGGGCTTAATCAACTTGAGATATTCTTCTATTGTTTCTTATTCCTGCCTCAACTGATAAGGCAATTGGACTTTGTAACCAACCTTGGTCAACCTCATAACTCCAGACCCTACAACCTCCTCCCAGCTTGCAAAAACCACCCTAAACTATAACTTCTGTAAGTTTCCACTGCCTACCCCAAACCTATAAAACCAACTCCTACCCCACCACCCTCCACTGACTCTCTTTTTGGACTCAGTCCACTCATCCAGGAATCAACAGCCATGTTGCTCATACAAAGACTGTTTGAGGGGGTCTCTTGATTCAGAGTGCATGTCTTAACACAATGATTTTCTTTTTGGTAAATGCAAGGGGCATTTCTTCAGATCTTAATTTATGTTTCTATACTCTGCTTCCTCTTCTTGAGATGCTTGATTCCCTTGGCTCCTTGGAACCACAGTCTCCTCTTTCTGCTTGCTCCTTTTTAGTTTCCTGTTGGGCTTCCTCTGCCTGACCCTTATATGTTAGCACTCTTAGAGATGGTCCTAAGTCTCTACTCTTCTCACCTTCACCTTCAACCATGGACATCTCATTCTATGGCTTTCTTTACTCTTTAGAAACAAATGACTCAAAAATCTATCATCTCTGGCCAGGCACGGTGGCTCACACCTGTAATCCCAGTACTTTGGGAGGCTGAGGCGGGTGGATCATGAGGTCAGAGATCGAGAGCAACCTGGCCAACATGGTGAAACCCCACCTCTACTAAAAATACAAAAAAGCTACGTAACACTAGAGGAGAAATAGAAGTTGAGGTGAAATGATGTGTTCCATTTTGGAGTTTGAGGTGCCCTGCCTGTAAGCCAAGGTAGAAGGTAGATGAATATGGGGTTTGGTCTCACAAAAGGAATCAGGGTAGAGATGAGTTTTTTTTTTTTTTAAGACAGAGTGTTGCTCTGTTGCCCAGGCTGGAGTGCAGTGGCACCATCTCAGCTCACTGCAACCTCTGCCTCCTATGATCTTCTGCCTCAGCCTCCCAAATAGCTGGGATTACACCACACCCGGCTAATTTTTGTATTTTTAGTAGAGACGGGATTTCACCATGTTGGTCAGGCTGGTCTCAAACTCCTGAGCTCAAGTGATCGGCCCACCTTTGCCTCCCAAAGTACTTGGATTACAGGTGTGAGCCACCACACCAGGCCCATTTTAACCATTTTTTAAAGCATGCTATTCTGTGGCATTAAGCACATTTACATTGCTGAATGGTGCAACCATAACCACTATCCATGTCTTGAACTTTTTCATCTTCCCCTGTTGAAATCCTATACCCATTAAACATTAAATCTTCATTCCTTACTCTTCACTCAGACCCTGGCAACCACCATTCTACTACTTTCTGTCTCTGTGAATCTCATACCACATATAAACGAAATCATACAGCATTTGTCTTTGTGATTGGCTTCTCTCACTCAGCATAATATCCTCAAGATTTATCCATGTTGTACCACATGTCAGAATTTTCTTCCTTTTTTATGAATCGTACTACATTGTATGAATAAATAGAATATCTTGTTTACCTATTCATCGGTTGATGGACTCTTAAGTTGCTTCTACCTTTTGGCTATTGTGAATAATGCTGCTATGAACATAAGTGTACAAACGTCTGTTTGAGTCTTTGCTTTCACTTCTTTTGGGTATATACCCACAAGTGAAATTGCTGGATCTTGTGTAAATTTTATTTTTTATTTTTTGAGGAGCCACCATATGATTTTCTGTAATGGCTGCACCATTTTACCTTCCTACCAGCAATGCACAAGGCTTGCAATTTCTCTACATCCTCACCATACTTGTTCTTGTTTGTTTGTTTGTTTTCTGAGGCAGAGTCTTGCTCTGTGGCCCAGGGTGCAATGGCATTGAGAGAGGAAAGAGGAAGAAACCCGTCAGGCAGGCAGTTAGGGTGGGTTCTTGGTTGAATTCTTTCAAAGAAAAAAACAGCCTGCAGGCACAGATAAGGGAAATTGCACAGGTGGGTTTGTCTAAGACATGCCTACAGCTGCACAGATAAGAAAGGCTATACAGGTGACTTACCTAGACATGCCTGCAATGGAAAATTCTGTCCCCTAACACACGTGCAGTAAAGGGAACAAAGCAATATAGAATAACTAAAGCTAAGGATCTGCATGGGCACTGGGAGGACGGTGTGGAGCTACCAGAAATTCGTGCATTATGCAAATGAGACAGCCGGACCTCATCAGTTTCTTATAAAAGCCTTTGAATTCAACTGTAAAAATGACAACCTTATTCCGAGTCCCCTCTCTGTAGTGTCATCCTAATGGGTGTGAAGGGGTATCTCACTGTGCTTTTGATTTGCATTTCTCTAATGATTAGTCCTGTTGAGCATCTTTCTTTCTTTTTTTGGGACGGAGTCTCTATCACCCCAGGCTGAAGTGCAATGGTGCGATCTTGGCTCACCGCAACCTCTGCCTCCCTGATACAAGCGATTCTCCTGCCTCAGCCTCCTGAGTAGCTGGGATTATAGGTGCATGCCACCATGCCTGGCTAATTTTTTTGTAATTTTAGTACAGATGGGGTTTCACCATGTTGGTCAGGCTGGTCTTGAACTCCTGACCTCGTGATCTGCCCACCTCGGCCTCCTAAAGTGCTGGGATTACAGGCATGAGCCACCACGCCCCGCCCTGTTAAGCATTTTTCATGTGCTTATTGGCCATTTGTTAATCTTTACAGAAATATCTACTCACTTCTTTTGTCCATTTTCTGATCAGGTTGTTTGGTTTTATTATTGTTGTTAAGTTGTAGGCGTTCTTTATAAATTCTGAATATTCATCTCTTATCAGATATATGATTTGCAAATCATTCCTCTAAGGCTGCCTTTTCACTCTGCTGATAGTGTCCTTTGATGCACAAAAGTTTTTAATTCTGATGAAGTCCAATTTATCTATTTTTTTTTTTTTTTGCTTGTGCTTTTGGTGTCATATCTAAGAAATCATTACCAAATCCAATGTCATGAGGCTTTCCTCCTATGTGTTCTTGTAAGAGTTTTATAGTTTTAGCTCTTACATTTTGGTCTTTGATTCCTTTTTCATTAAAAATCTAATTCAGATCATGATGCTCCTCCACTTGGAGTCTCTGATGGTTTCCCATCTCAAACAAAGTAAAAGCCAAAGTCCTTAGGGAAGGACAAAGACCTGCACTCTCCCCCCACCCCTCTCTAACCTCATCTCCTACTTTCTCCCCATTGCTTAAACTGCTCACAGCCTCAGGGGCCTCCTTGCAGTCCCTCTGGCGGGCGACATCTCTCCGGGGCTCCTTCCCTCACCCCTGTTAAGTCATTGGTCAAGTATCTTCTTAAAGAGGCCTTGGCCGGGCGCGGTGGCTCACGCCTGTAATCCCAGCACTGTGGGAGGCTGAGGCGGGCAGATCACCTGAGGTCAGGAGTTCGAGACCTGCCTGACCAATATGGTGAAACCGTGTCTTTTTCTTTTTTTGAGACAGTGCCACTCCTTCGCCAGGCGCCAGGCTGGAGTGCAAGGGCGAGATTTCGGCTCACTGCAACCTCCACCTCTCGGATTCAAGCAATTCTCCTGCCTCAACCTCCCGAGTAGCTGGGACTATACAGGCACATGCCACCATGCCCAGCTAATTTTTGTATTTTTAGTAGAGACGGGGTTTCACCATGTTGGCCAGGATGGTCTCGATCTCTTGACCTCGTGATCCGCCCGTCTTGGCCTCCTAAAGTGCTGAGATTACAGGCGTGAGCCACCACGCCTGGCCCAAAACCCTGTCTTAAAAAAAAAAATACAAAAATTAGCTGGGTGTATGCCTGTAATCCCAGCTACTTGGGAGGCTGAGGCAGGAGAATTGCTTGAACCTGTGAGGGGGAGGTTACAGTGAGCTGAGATCACGCTGTTGCACTCCAGCCTGGGCAACAAGAGTGAAACTGTCTCAAAAACAGGGATTTCTGGACTAGTGCGGTAGCTCATGCCTGTAATCCCAGCACTTTGGGAGGCCAAGATGGAAGGATAACTTGAGCCCAGGAGTTTGAGACCAGCCTGGACAACATTATGAAACCCTGTCTCTACCAAAAAAAATACAAAAATTAGCTGGGTGTGGTGGCTCATGCCTGTAGTCCCAGCTATTCAGGAGGCTGCCAGTCGAGGATGTCTTGAACCCAGGAGGTCAAGGCTGCAGTGAGCCAAGACCACACCACTGTACTCTAGCCTGGGCAACAGAGTAAGATGCTGTCTGAAAACAATAAAAAATTGGGATTTCCATTTGTTTTGTTTATTGTTGTATACCTAGAGCCTAGAGCAATTTAACAAATGAATAAAATAAATGGATCATATTGTATGTTTACCTGTTTCCTTCAGGAGATTCTAAATTCCTTGCAGGTAATATTTATGCCCAAGGTTATATCCATTGTTATATTTACATATTTACAATGGGCAACAAACCAGTGTCTGATACTTATAAGTGTCTTGGTAGTCAGTTATTCGTGAGCTACTGAACAAATTACAATACAGTATGACGATGTATAAAAGCATACTTTCATATGTTTCTGTGCTTTGAGAATAGGAAAGAGAACCACTGGACTTTTGAAGCAGGAGCAGTGTGTAGCAAGGCGAGGATGGAGGCAGGGACGGTTTACACAGCTGAGCTTTAGGGCCCTGAAATTGTAAGCAAAGTGTTTTGTGTTTGTGCATTTTTCTGGGAAGAATCTATAAGTTGCATTTCATCGTTATTTCCCAGAAAAGGTTAAGAAGAGCCACTGACGTTAGTACTTGACACCACTATCATCGATCTGAGAACTACAGAGAGAAAAATGAAGGAGGAAACATTTTTGAGAAATTCATAGGGTTCCCAGGTAAAATGTTGATCGTCACTTAAATCTGAATTTCAAACAATAAATAGTGTTTTAGTAAAAGTATGTCCCATTTGACATTTATATGAAGTTCACACTTAACTGGCCTTCCTGTATTTTTATTCACCAAATGTGGCAATCCTAGAAATTCACTCTCATCAACAGAGAAAAGGTGACTTGTGTTTTGATGAGCTTGCCTTCCAGATCTTGTTATAACTCGTTCCGGCTGGCGGAGAGCAGGATTGGGATGATGATGTGTTTAAGAAGCAAAAATGAAAGTCAGGCAGCAGCCACATGGGCTATTAGACACCTTAGGGATTATTTTGAATTGAAGCATGTTACCTTATTGATACCACAGCAGGGGCAGATTCAAGCTTTGCACGGCCTGAAATCTATATGGTATTGGGGACCTTCCTTGAGAAAAAGAAGGCAAAATTGCAAGAACAAAATCAGGTATAAATATATATGTTTGTTTTATTCAAATTAGAAAAGAAAGCACAATAAACCACTACAGGCTTGATATTTAGAATAGCACCTGGTGGGCTGGGCATAGTGGCTCACACCTGTAATCCCAGCACTTTGGGAGGCCAAGGCAAGGCGGATCACCTGAGGTCAGGAGTTTGAGGCCAGCCTGGTCAACATGGTGAAACTCTGTTTCTATTAAAAATACAAAGAAATTAGCCAGGCATGGTGGTGGCCGCCTGTAATCCCAGCTACTTAGGAGGCTGAGGCCGGAGAATCACTTGAACCTGGGAGGTGGAGGTTGCAGTGAGCTGAGATCGTGCCACTGCACTCCAGCCTGGGAGACATAATGAGACTCTGTCTCAAAACAAATAAATAAATAAAAGAATAGCACCTAGTACATAGTAAGTACTCAATAGATTTAAAAAATAGTCGAAATCAGTGTTTCCTGTGCATGACACAAAGCGTACATAGTATCGGGAAGTCTAACATCGCACTGCCACTTTGGTTTATGTAACTGATGAAGGATTCATGTCTTGCACATGAGGGCACTTAATAAATATTTGTTAATGAATGTTTAGTTTCTCATGGGGATGTTTGCCAGGAATGAAGGGCAGAAAAATGTCACATTTTCTGAAGTGAGCAAAGATACTTGGGAAAACATGAAATATCTGTATGAGTTTTTGAAAACAATATATAAGTTGTACCTTTTCTGAATTTAACTTTTCTTTTCCTTTTTGAGCATTTTGGTTAACAACTGCATGACAGGATTTTAAGTTTTGAAATATTGGCTTCAATATTTAATATAACCATTTTCCCTTTTTCTTTCTTTCTTTTTTTTTTCTGAGACAGAATCTTGCTCTGTCACCCAGGCTGGAGTGCAGTGGTGTGATTATGGCTTACTGCAGCCTCTATAGTGATCCTCCCATCTCAGCCTCCAGAGTAGCTGGGACCGCAGGTGCATGCCACCATGTGTGACTTTTTTTTTGTTTGTTTGTTTTTTGTAGAGACAGCGTCTCCCTATGTTGTCCAGGCTGGTCTCAAACCCCTGGCTTATGTGATACTCCTGCCTCAGCCCCCCAAAGTGCTGGGATCACTGGTGTGAGCCACTGCACCTGACCCTTTTTTCCCTTTTCCTTAAAATGAAGGGCTACCTGTTCTTTTAAAGAAACTATCCATAAAGATCATATGCTCATTATGGATTCTATAATTTACTAGTAAATATAATGTAGTAATTTCTCAGTTGGTCTTTGTATTAGATACATCAATGTAATAAATATCAGAATCAGAAAAACCCACATAGCTTATTTATTTTTTCCCTATATGTTACATAGGTTTTTGGGTTTTTTTTTTGAGACAGAGTTTTTTACACTTGTTTTGTCCAGGCTGGAGTGCAATGGCACAATCTCAGCTCACCACAACCTCCGCCTCCTGGGTTCAAGCGATTCTCCTGTCTCAGCCTCCTGAGTAACTGGGATTACAGGCATCCACCACCATGCCTGGCTAATTTTGTATTTTTTACTAGAGATGAGGTTTCTCCATGCTGGCCAGGCTGGTCTTGAACTCCAGACCTCAGGTAATCCACCCGCCTCAGCCTCCCAAAGTGCTGGGATTACAGGCGTGAGCCACTGTGCCTGGTCTGTTACACAGGTTTTTTAAAATGAAGAAGAGTTTTCTTCCAGTTTAAATTGTGCTTTAAAAAATATATACAGACAAGTATGGAATAAAAGCCAAGCTTTTAATTTATTCTATATTATTTTTCATAAGCACTACTAATAGAGAAATTCTTAACACAGTTTCTTCTCAAAGCATTTGAAAGTTCATATAAATTTATGCATGGAAAATATATGAAAGGGCACCCATCAAAATGCTAGTGGTAATTATCTCCTGGTGATAGTGAAATTATAGACAATTTTATATTCCTTTTCCTTGTCCATATTTTCTGATTTTTCTCAAGTAAACATATTAAAATGTAGAGATAACTCTTGGGAAAAAGAAAGCTATTGCATGAGAAATGATCTTTGAGATATTAAACTTGACATTTGAGAGTCTGAGTTTTCACTTAGCATATTTTATCACCAGTAATGGATTGAAATTACAGCTCACCTTGCCATCTGTTAAATGGGAATGAAGGAAACACCTTCCCCACATAGTTACAGTCAAAGCAGCACAGTATATTTAAAGCATCTAGTACAGTGTATATTATATGCTTAATAAACTTTAGCTTTTGTTGTTAGTATAATAATAAATTATTAAGAATAATTACTAAGAATCTAAACTCCCTTGATACCCTTTAAATGTTACTTCAATGTATTCTCAAATCAACAGGATGTAAACATTTGGATCATTTAGAAAAGCCATCAGAGAATTAAGCTAATTTTTAGTTTTCCAATTTTCTTTCTTTTTTTCTTTTCTGAGACAGAATCTTGCTCTGTCGCTCAAGCTGGAGTGCAATGGTCTAGGCTCACTGAAACCTCTCTTTCCCGGGTTCAAGTGATTCTCCTGCCTCAGCCTCCTGAGTAGCTGGGATTACAGGTGCCCGCCACCACACTGGACTAATTTTCGTATTTTCAGTAGAGACGAGGTTTCACCATGTTGGCCAGGCTAGTATCGAACTCCTGACCCCATGATCCGCCCGCCTCGGCCTCCCAAACTGCTGGGATTACAGCTGTGAGCCACCTCGCCCAGCCTCCTTTTTTTTTTTTTTTTGACAGAGTCAGCCGGGCATGGTCACTCACGCCTATAATCTTAGCACTTCGGGAGACCGAGGTGGGTGGATCACCTGAGGTCAGGACTTTGAGAGCAGCCTGGCTAACATGGTGAAGCCCTGTCTCTATTAAAAAATGAAAAACAACAACAAAAAAAACACCAGGCTCGGTGGCTCACGCCTATAATCCCAGCACTTTGGGAGGCTGAAGCCAGAACTCACAGGTCAGGAGTTCAAGACCATCCTGGCTAACACGTGAAATCCCATCTCTACTAAAAATACAAAAAAATTTTAGCAGAGTAAAACTCTACTAAAGTGAAAGTAGAACAACAACAACAAGAGTGAAACTCTGTCTAAAAAAAAAAAAGATGCAGATTCTTGTTCTCGTCACTCAGGCTGGAGTGCAATGGTGTGATTTCGGCTCACTGCAACCTCTGCCCCCCAGATTCAAGCGATTCTCCTGCCTCAGCCTCCCAAGTAGTTGGGATTACAGGCGCCCGCCACCATGCCTGGCTATGTTTTGTATTTTTAGTAGAGATGGGGTTTCACCATGTTGGCCAGGCTGGTCTCGAACTCCTGAGCTCAGGTGATCCACCCGCCTCAGCCTTCCAAAGTGCTGGGATTACAGGCATGAGACACCTTGTCTGGCTTCCAATTTCCAATGAATAAAATATTTCTAACATACAGGAAATTACAAGAGAAATCCACCCCCTTTCTCACTCTTCTTAATTTTTAATTCCCCCCTCTCCCCGCTGAGATGGAGTCTTGCTCTGTTGTCCAGGCTGGAATGCAGTGGCCTGATCTCAGCTCACTGCCATCTCCGTCTTCCAGGTTCAAGTAATTCTGCCTCAGCCTCCCGAGTAACTGGGATTACAGGCACACGCCACCACACCTGGCAAATTTTTGTATTTTTAGTAGAGATAGGGTCTCACCATGTTAGCCAGGCTGGTCTCGAACTCCTGACCTCAGGTGATCCTCCTGCCTCGGCCTCCCAAAGTGCTGGGATTACAAAGGCATGAGCCATTGCACCCAGCCTCACTCTTCTTAAAAGTTAAATCTTACAGGTACAACTAAAACCCTAACCTTTCCTCTCGCCCTACCCTTCTCCCCAGAGATGCCTGCTATCCTAAAGCTCACTTGTATCACTTCCATACCCGCTTTTGTACTATTCCTACTTATATTTGTACTTTAAATCTCCATACTTGATTCTGTACTTTACATTCATAAATAATATATATGGCTATTTTTGTGTGGGGAAACACGAAGCCTAATCAGAAATTCCCTTTACTTGGAATGCTTTTCTTCCCCCATTTTCCCATCTTAAACAATAATACTAATTTTGTTTTGTTTTTATTGTTGTTTTAAGACGGAGTCTCGCTCTGTCATCCAGGTTGGAGTTCAGTGGTGTGATCTCTGCTCACTGCAACCTCTGTCTCCTGGTTTCAAGTGATTCTCCTGCCTCACCCTCCCAAGTAATTGGAATTATAGGCACACACCACCATAACCAGCTAACTTTGTATTTTTAGTAGAGACAGGGTTTCACCATGTTGGCCAGGATAGTCTCAAACTCCTGACCTCAGGGCCCACCTCGGCTTCCCAAAGTGCTTGAATTATAGGCATGAGCCACCACCCCGGCCTACATTTGTTTTTAATAAAACTTTGCTTTATCAAAATGAAATGACTCCCGTTATAAACTTTGCATTCCACATTAACACATGGTTAATTAGTTTTTTTCGGGACAGAGTCTCACTCTGTTGCCCGGGCTGGACTGCAGTAGCGTGATCCCGCCTGGGCCTTTCAAAGTGCTTGGATTACAGGCGTGAGCCACTGCACCTGGCCAATACATGGTTAGCTTTAAACCAATAAAATTACTGTAAGATAAGCCAAATCTCCCTGAAGGCTCCATGTAGAGTAGTTTGTAATCCATATTCTAATTATGACTTTTAAAACATAGAACTTAGAAAAATAATTACTTCTTAATAAAGTTTTTTCATTTATTAAATTGAGTTTTACTCTAAAATACGTTCTTATGTAAACAGAACAGATCTAATTAATCTATTTAACAAGGTATTACACTTATAGTAATAAACTCTTTTTCTAATCCTTATTCAAATTCAAAGTACCAAGCCTTGTTGGGAAATAATTATTAATTCTTCAAATTATTATGACAATCTTATACCTTCAAATGTTGTTTTTAATCTAAAAATATAATTTATGGAGAACTGGTACTGCAAACTATTAAATGGAATTAGCACATATATAGATGGAGAATTACTCAAGGCAATGTCAATTTGAATGGTAAACCAGTATGTCTCCCAGTAGTCACTCCTTCTCTTCCTAAATAATCATAAACTGTCCCACTTTATTTATTTATCATTTATTAGATGGAATCTCACTCTTTCACCAGGCTGGAGTGCAGTGGTGCAATCTCAGCTCACTGCAACCTCCACCTCTCAGGTTCAATCGATTCTCCTGCCTCGGCCTCCTGAGTAGCTGGGACTACAGATGCGTGCCACCATGCCCAGCTAATTTTTGTATTTTTTTTTAATTAAAAAAATTTTTTTTTTTTTTTTTTTTTAAATAGAAACGGGGTTTCACTATGTTGGCCAGGCTGGTCTCAAATTCCTGATCTCGTGATCCACCCGCCTCTGCCTCTCAAAGTTCTGGGATTATAGGCATGAGCCACCGCGCCCAGCCTAATTTTTGTATTTTAAGTAGAGATAGGGGTTCACCATGTTGGCCAGGATGGTCTTGATCTCTTGACCTCGTGATCTGCCCACCTTGGCCTCCTGAAGTGCTGGGATTACAGGTGTGAGCCACTGCTCCCAGCCCAAACTGTTCACTTCAAAAGCCATTTTAGGATTTTGCTACAGTGACTGCCAAGCTCTCCTCTAGGGGAACTGAGCACCTTATTTCTTTTTTTTTTTTTTTTGAGACAGAGTCTCACTCTGTTGCCCAGGCTGGAGTACAGTGGCCTGATCTCAGCTCACTGCAACCTCTGCCTTCTGGGTTCAAGAGATTCTACTGCTTCACCCTCCCGACTAGCTGGGACTACAAGTGCGTGCCACCATGTTCAGTTAATTTTTGCATTTTTAGTCGAGACAGGGTTTCATTGTGTTGACCGGGTGGTCTGGAACCCCTGACCTCAAGTGACTTGCCCACCTCAGCCTCCCAAAGTGCTGGGATTACAGGAATGAGCCACCGAGCCTGGCCAACCATATGCATTTTGAAAAGCGCAACTCTTCAGTCTTTCAGCACTTCTGTTGTCCACACTTTGGTGAAAAATGATAGCAACAAATGAGTTATCTCATCCGCGAGACTTTTTATTCTCGGCTTTAATCTCTCTGGGCTAGGAACTTTAAACTCAGTGGGAATATCCAGTATTCTTTAAACAACATCTCCTCTGTCAAGAGCTTTGATTGTCTCTTAATCATTTTGTCACCTTTTCTGGTCAGAAAAGCAATAAAATAGGATTGGAGTAGATCCCTTCTCCCTTCCTCTGTCACTACCATTGATATTATTATTATTATTATTATTATTATTTTACTTTTTAAGTGGAGACAGGGTCTCACTTTGTTGTCCAGGCTGGTCTCAAACTCCTGGGGTCAAGTGATCCACCAGCCTCAGCCTTGAAAAGTACTGGGTTTATAGGCATGAGCCACCGTACCGAAAAGAATGAAAGAACTGAGTAACTTTATTCCACTTCTTTCTGCCACTGAGAAGCAATTAACATTCAACTTTATTCTTGTCTCCATACTTTTTTCCCTAGTCATTTCCTGATAGGGATAAAAAGACTTAGAATTAATAAACATAATCTATTAGCTATTATTAATATTTACCCAAAGTAATATCCAATTTAAAAATAAATAAGGCCTGGTGTGATGACTCACGCCCATAATCCCAACACTTTGGGAGGCTAATGCCAGTGGATCACCTGAGGTCAGGAGTTCAAGACCAGCCTGGCCAACATGGTGAAACTCCATCTCTACTAAAAATAAAAAATTATCCAGGTGTGGTGGCACGTACCTGTAGTCCCAGCTACTTGGGAGCCTAAGGCAGGAGAATCACTTGAACCTGGGAGGTGGAGGTTGCAGTGAGCCTAAGATTATGCCACTGCACTCCAGCCTGGGTGACAGAGTGAGACTGTCTCAAAAAATAAAAATGAAAATAAATAAATAAGTATTTTCAACAAACGATGCTGGAACAACTGAATATCAACCTGCAAAATAATGAAGTCAAAGCCCTTCCTCACACCACACACAAAAGTTAACTCAAATGGATTATGTAAGACCTAATGTAAATATAAATGTAAGACCTAACTGTAAGAACTAAAACTATAAAATGCTTAGAAGAAAATATAGGAATAAGTCTTCACAGTCGTGGGTTAGTCAAAGCCTTCTTAGATGTGACATCAAAAGCATAAGTGACAAAAGAAAAAATAGTTAAGTTGGTCTTCATAAAAATTAAGTATTTTGTTGTGTTTCAACAGACACCATCAAAAAAGATAAAAGATAACCTACAGACTAGGAGGATGTATTTGCAAGTCATATTGCATGCATGCACTTCATAATGATATTGTAGTCGATGACAGACCACACATACAACAGTGGTGCCATAAGATTATAATATCAGATTTTTACCGTATCTTTTCTATGTCTAGATACACAAATACCACTGTGTCACAGATGCCTACAGTATTCAGTACATTAACATGCTAAACAGGGTTGTAGCCTAGAAGCATGGGCTATACCAGATAGCCTAGGTATGTAGTAGGCTGTACCACTAGGTTTGAGCAAATACACCGTATGATATTTACACAATGACGAAATTGCCTACCAACAAATTTCTCAGACCATACCCCAGTAATTAAGCAAGACGCAACTGTATCTTATGACAGACTGGGATCCAGAATACATTTTAAAAACCCTTATAACTCAATAATAACCCAATTAAAAATGGACAAAGGATCTGAATATTTCTCTGAAGAAGTCATCCAAAGCCAAAAAGCAAATGAAATGACGCACAATCTCATTAGTCACTGGGGAAACACAAATCAAAACCACAATGAGATACTACTTCACATCCACTAGAATGTAGTGAAAAAGACAGATAATGCTAAGTGTTGATAAAGATGTGGAGAAACTGAAACTCTCGAATGCTACTGGTGGGAATGTAAAATGGTGTATCCTCTTTGAAACAGTCTGACAGTTCCTCAAAAAGTTAAACATAAAGCTACCGTATGACCCAGCATTCCACCTTAGAGAAATGAGAACATGTATCCACACAACAACTGATACATAAATTTTTTTTTTTTGAGACAGAGTTTCACTCTTGTTGCCCAGGCTGGAGTGCAATGGCATCATCTTGGCTCACCACAGCCTCTGCCTCCTAGGTTCAAACAATTCTCCTGCATCAGCCTCCGGAGGAGCTGGGATTACAGAAGCCTGCCACCACGCCAAGCTAATTTTGTATTTTTAGTAGAGACAAGGTTTCTCCATGTTGGTCAGGCTGGTCTCGAACTCCCAACCTCAGGTGATCCGCCTACCTCGCCCTCCCAAAATGCTGAGATTACAGGCATGAGCCCCTGCACCTCGTCAATTTTTTTTTTTTTTAATAGAATCTTGCTCTGTCTTCCAGGATGGAGTGCAGTGGCACCATCTCAGCTCACTGCAGCCTTAGCCTCCCAGGTTCAAGTGATTCTCCTGCCTCAGCCTCCTGAGTAGCTGGGATTATAGGCATGTACCACCACACTCAGCTAAATTTTGTATTTTTAGTAGTGACGAGGTTTCACCATGTTGGCCAGGCTGGTCTTGAACTCCTAACCTTACACTACTGATCCGCCTGCCTCACAGCCTCCCAAAGTGCTGGGGATTACAGGCGTTAGCCACCACGTCCATCCAAGAACATTAGATCTAACCTTTCAGTTTACAATCTAAGAAAGAAAATGGATGGGTACTGTGTCTCACGCCTGTAATCCCAGCAGTTTGTGAGGCTGAGGTGGGTGGATCACGAGATTAGAAGTTTGTGACCAACTTGCCCAACATGGCAAAACCCTGTCTTCACTAAAAATACAAAAAATTAGTCGGGTGTGGTGGCACACACCTGTAATCCCAGCTACTCGGAAGGCTGAGGCAGGAGAATCGCTTGAACCCAGGAGGTGGAGGTTGCAGTGAGCTGAGATCACACCATTGCACTCCAGCCTGGGAGACAAGAGTGAAACTCTGTCTCAAAAAAAAAAAAAAGAAAGAAGGAAAGAAAATGAGTGACAATGGTCTGTGCATCATATTCCACTCTGTCTCTTTCGTAAGTAAGAATTTCTCTTTCCTTACTAATGCAGAAGTTTCATCATGAGTTTTGTCTTTTCTGGAAAATGCAGAAGTAATTTCTCTGTTTCGTCTCTTGGTATCTATCTGTCTATCTATCTGTCTACTCATCTATGTATTCACTCATCCATCCATCCATCTATATATTTTTAATCAGAAGAAACCTTAGGGGAAAAAATTTAGTTCAATCCTTTCATTTTATGACTTATTTAGAATGCCCAGGTCTCATGAGGAGATGTACTCAAACCATGATTTTGTTAAGCATGTATTCTCCAAGCCAACACATTTGCTAGACAGAATCTACCAAGTGTAATGTAAAAACCAGCTGGTCACATCTGTAATCCCAGCACTTTGGGAGGCTGAGGCAAAAGGATCACTTGCGCTCAGGAGTCTGGAACCAGCCTGGGCAACATAACAACGCTCTATCTCTACAAAAAATAAAAAAATTATCGGGGCCGGGCGTGGTGGCTCACGCCTCTAATCTCAGCACTTTGGGAGGCCAAGGCGGACTGATCACAAGAGATGAAGACCATCCTGGTCAGCATGATGAAACCTCATCTTTACTAAAAATACAAAAATTAGCCAGGCATGATGGTGTGGGCCTGCAGTCCCAGCTATTCTGGAGGCTGAGGCAGGAGAATTGCTTGAACCCTGGAGGTGGAGGTTGCAGTGAGCCGAGATCGTGTCACTGCACTCCAGCCTGGCGACAGAGCAAGATTCTGTCTCAAAATAAATAAACAAATAAGCGAACTAGCATAAATTGGCTTGTGGTGGTAGCAAGGTGCACCCGTAGTCCCAGCTACTTGGGAGGGCAAGATAAGAGGATCTTGACTCTGGGAGGTCAAGGCTGCAGTGAGCCATGGTTGTGCCACTGCACTCCAGCCTGGGTGACAGAACAAGACCTCGTCTCCAAAAAAGCAAAACAAAAAAAAAAGATAAAAACTTGAGTCAGGGTGTAAACAACATTGAGGATGAATGAGAAACAATAGTATTGTGTTCAAAAAGAAGTTGAAACTGTAATGTCTGAACTCATTTTTTTTTTAAATGAAGATTGTGAGCTCTGGGGGACAGAGTCCATGACTTATTCATGTTTGCTTTATACCACATCTGACATACAGCAGATGTTCCAAGAACATTTGAACGAAGGAATGATTAAATCAATAAAATTACTCTTAGTAGGGTTATGTTCTTGGCCCTGATTCAGATATGTCCAGTTTTTCTAGCCTGGTAGAATCTTCTGGAATGCTGATGTCACTACCCAGTATCTCTATTTCTTTAATTCTAATATATATTCTTTCATATTGTAATACTTCTGAAATCATGACGCATCTCTTATAGTACAGTTGATTTAGTCAGATAATGTGCTGTGTTTCCTGAAAAACTTATTAAATCAGTGGTGCATCTTACAGTCATTGACGTGTCAAAGCTGAGGAAATTAACTTGCTAATACTAGCTTGCTGTCAAAGTTTGGTCTCATCAGAAAATGTGAGAGGTGTACATTAAGTCACTGAAATTGTTAAGTAAAAGAAAAGACAGAGCAATTTAACAGAGATAAATATAAGATGCTGAATTTGGATCTAAAAGTCAACTACATATGTTCGAGAGGAGGGATATATGCTCCGCAGCAGCAGCAGAACCTGGGCTACCCATTCCTCATCTGACAGACGCTGCAGGTCATTATCTACTCCCGGGCATGTTCCCGGGCCAGAAGTTTCCCATTCAGCCAGTATTCCAGCCCAGACTCTCTCTCTCCTTGCTGCCCTGGTCAGTTAGTCCTAGCATGTGAACTCTGACAGGCACAAAGGTGTTAGTAAATTTGGGAGTCTTTTTGGACAGGCTTCAGGGCTATAATGTTATAATCAACAGCAGTACAAGGGCAACAGATTCAGGAGTTTCAATGAACTGTAAGCTTGATAACACCAATGATATTATATAACTGGACATAAAGCAATCTAAGTAAATGGTTTCCAGCTTAAAGCTGGGCATGGTGGTGTGTGCCTATAGTCCCAGCTACTCAGAAGGCTGAGGCAGGAGGACCACCTGATCTCAGGAGTTCGAGGCTACAGTGAGCTGTGATTGCGCCACTACACTCTAACCTGGGAAACAGAGCAAGACCTTGTCTCTAAAAAGAAAAAAAAGGAAAAGAAAAAGAAAAGAAAACATAGCTTCCAGCTCAAGTTAAGACTGATTTTCCTCCTTTCTTTCTGCCCACCAGTAAAGCGCTGGGCTACTTCCGCCCATACACTTGAAAAGCAAAGCCATGCCCACAGTCAAGAAATCAGAGCAAGAAACGGACTGAAACTCTTACCTGTTTCATGAGAAGCAGTCAAAGGACACTTTGGGAGGCCAAGGTGGGAGGATTGCTTAAGCCCAGAAGATCGAGACCAGCCTGGGCAATATAGTGAGACCCGTCTCTAGAAAAAGAAAAAAGAAAGAAATAGTCAAAGGAATATGAGTTACTTGTCTCTCCAATGACTGAAAAGGTGACACGTTTGCAAATACATGAATAATTATCTTGTGGAAGAACATTTTGTGATTAAATTAGAACTGATACATAGAAGTTACTGAAGATATTAACTCAATATAAATTAAACCATAATTCTTTTCAAAAATGGGTTGGGCTGCCTCTCAAACTAGCTACCCATCTCTAGAGGTATTTATGCAAAAATTAGGTGACATCTTCTAGGGAATTGTGGTAGCCGGTCTCCAAGATGGCCCCATGAGCCATACCTCCTGATATTCATGCCTTTGTGTCATTCCTTCCCTTAACTGTGGACTGAACTTAACGAGTCACTTCTAATTAATAGAGTAAGACAGTATGCTGGGATATAACTTAGAGACAAGATTATTAAAGGCAATATGGCATCATTCCCTTTATCTTGTATCACTTGCTCTGGGGTAAGCCAGCTGTCATGCAGTGAGCAGCGCTATGGAAAGCCCACATGATGAAGAACTGCAATCTCTTGCCAACAAGCAAGGGAGTGAGCTTGAAGCAGATCTTCTAGACTCAGTCAAACCTTCAGTTGACTGCACCTGCAGCTGACAGCTTGACTCCAACCTCATCAAAGACCCTGATTGGAACCACCCAGCTAAGTTGCACCAGGACTCCTGACCCTCCAAAACCATTTCAAAGTTGATACATTTGGGGGTAATTTGTTTTGCAGCAATAGACAACAAATACAGGGATGTCACAGATGGTTCAAATATCTTGTTGGATCGTAGTATTTTGTCTTTTATGACCCCTCTGACTTTGAGTCTGTGATCAGATATGCAATGATATTTTTTCTCCAGACTGGAGTGCAGTGGTGCGATCCTGGCTCACTGCAACCTCCGCTTCCTGGGTTCAAGGGATTCTCCTGCCTCAGCCTCCCGAGAAGCTGGGATTATTGGCACCCACCACCATGCCCGGCTAATTTTTATATTTTTAGTAGAGATGGGGTTTTGCCATGTTGGCCAGGCTGGTCTAGAACTCCTGACCTCAAGTGATCCGCCCACCTCGCCCTTCCAAAGTGCTCACAGGTGCGAGCCCTCGTGCCCAGCCTAGAAACGCTGCCTCTTACAGCCAGAATCCCATTGTCCAACTCAACTCTACCATTTCTTTACTCTTGGTTCCACCCTTGCCCCTTCACCTACTGCAGCCTGCTCGACTTATCTGTGTTTACTTAAACACAGGCTTTGCTCCACCCAGCACCCGTGCAGCCCATTCCCCATCTGCCGAGCCTGCAGGGCATTATCTACTCCTGGCCATGATCCAGGGCTAGGAAGCTTCCCATTCAGCCAGTATTCCAGGCTAGCCTCCCTCTCCTTGCTGCCCCGGTCAATCTAGTCCTAGCATGTGGACTCTGACAGCTACAAAGGTATTAGCAGATTTGGTCTCTTTGGACAGGCTTCAAGGCTATAATCGTATTTTGAATGCTTTCAGGAAGGGCATCCATCAAGGCTCATGTCGTCCTAGAAACTCTGAGTTTTGTGATTTCTACTCTACACCTTATAGACCTTGGATCTTTTTTTTACTTGGTTTTTTTTTTTTGAGGCAGAGTTTTGCTTTTGTTGCCCAGGCTGGAGTGCAACGGTGCGATCTCGGCTCACCGCAACGTCTGCCTCCCAGGTTCAAGCGATTCTCCTGCCTCAGCCTCCTGAGTAGCTGGGATTATAGCATATGCCACTGCCCAGCTAATTTGGTATTTTTAGTAGAGACGGGGTTTCTCCATGTTGGTCAAGCTGGTCTCAAACTCCCTACCTCAGGTGATCCATCTGCCTCAGCCTCACAAAGTGCTGGGATTACAGGCGTGAACTATCACGCCCAACCTTTTTACTCAGTATCTTTTTTTTTTTTTTTTTTTTGAGA
>PVKV010015596.1:0-53345 GCA_004027835.1 Alouatta palliata
AGAGGGTCTGACTTAATTGGTATGGTATGGGGTACAATCTTGGCATTGAGGTTTTATAAGCTCGCTGAAGTTTGAGAACCTCTGGGCTAGAAAATACTTTGTGTTATTCTAAGGACTGTATACTTTAGAGGAAAATCAAGAAAATGTGCTCAGTTACACAAAGATGGTGGGAGACTTTCAACAATAAAGGGTGATGGTTTGGTAGGACTCAGGATTGGGAACTTCACTGTGTATTTTAGGCTTTGTATGTTGCCGGTTTGATAAATTCTCAGAGCCACTATTGGATACTGGTGCAGGATGACAAGCTTGAATTCCAAGCCAGGCAAATTCACAATCTTGGACCCTTGGACTGCAACATGGCATTTCCTGTTGGCATTTGATCTACCTCAGAAACAGAAAACAAGCAGCTACTGAGAAAGGACTGTGTGCCAGATACAATGTGAGGCATTCTATGATACGTTACCTCAGTTAGTACACCCAGCAGCTCTATGAGATAGATATTGACATCCCCTTTTCAAATGAGGACACTGAGACACAGGAGGATCAAACAATTTTCCTGTGGTCATCCACCTGGCAAATAGAAGAGCCAGGCTCAGTTAAGTCAGGCCCCAAAGTTTGTGTTCTTTTCACAATGTTGTGCGGAAGAGGGTAGCCCTCCATTGTCTTGTGACCCTGGGAAGTTAGTTTGAGTGTTACTATCCTCATTTTCCATGCTGGGAAATGTGGAAAGTAAAATATGCAACAGTGCATGGCAGTAACTCCTACCCAGAGTAAAATGGTCCTTTGTAGTGGCCTGGTGCCAAACCTATGATGGGCTGAGACAGCAGGGAAGAAAGGAATTTATTACAGGAACACAAGCTTTTTGTTAGAGTTCAGCATTGTTTAAAATGTTTTCAGTACAGCCAGAAAGAGAGATAGGAGAATCGGAAAAATCAGAGTATGTAGTTATCTGAGTCCAGTGATCTGAAAGAGAGGGACAATTTGCATGTTATGTTCCAACTTTCCCTGTGGTTTAGATTGGCCCAGACTGTATACATTTGGCATTTAGATGTGGGAGCAAGGGATATAGGACACCCCGTTTTTCCATCAGGTTGAGTCACAAGTTGTCACTTTGGCTGTTAAGTTGATTTTCTCCTTGGTATCTCTTTGAGGTGTTATCCTGTGAAAAGAACTGTAATTTCAGTGGAAGAATTCTTTCTTCCATTCTATGAGATTCTTGGCTGAAGCCGCAAACTAATTTGATTCTGAAATGATGCTGTATAGAAGAGCTCATCTCTTAATCTCTGGGGCTTTCACCAACCAAACATGTGCTGATTCTGTTTTTCACAAGTCAAGCTAATTTCTACATAATGTAGCAACCAGTTAGGACAATCACAGGAGGGAGAGAAATGGATTTTGAAAGCCAGTTCTGAGAGATGAATGGAAATAAACTTGGAATGTGAAAGGTAGGGAGAGCCAGATGGACATATAGTATAATGCCAGTCATGAGGAGTTTTAAAAAATACTGATGCAAAAAAAAAAAAATAGTGATACCCAGGTCCCAACCTTAGAGGGTCTGAGTTAATTGATGTGGTATGGGGTACAGTCTTGGCATTGAGGTTTTATAAGCTCATTGAAGTTTGAGAACCTCTGGGATAGAAAATACTGTGTGTTATTCCAAGGACTGTGAACTTTAGAGGAAAATCAAGAAAATGTGCTCAGTTATACAAAGATGGTGGGTGATTTTAAAATTTGATTGTGTAAAACTGGTCCCCACCATTATAGCTGTGTACACATCAAGGTGTGACTTCATATCAGTCACAAACATGGGGATGTAGTTGGAGCCCTTTCCTTCAGCAGTAGCCTGATTATGGGAAGGCATTTCTAATGCAGAGATGATGCTTTATGTTTTATTCTTTGTAACCCACAGTCTCTGGAGCACTGCTATGTTTGTGATGGTTTCTTAAAAACCGAAACTTAAAATGGAACCTCTTAGGGGTCTTTTATTTTCATCATCTGTTACGTAACGCAAGGCACATAAGTCCTTCAACACTGGGCATTTCTGAATGTCAGCCTGGGCTCTGGGATGACTGACAGGCAATCCAGAGAGAGAGAGCATAAAATTTGAGCTGGTAGTGAATCTGAGCCAGACCCAGTGACTGACAGCCTTCCAGTGACACAGGCAGGCACGCTGCTAACTAACTCCTTCCACTGTGCCAGGAGCCCCATGTTTGTCACCCGACCTAGAAATTGTATCTGGGTGCTCTCTGCAGTGATAAACATGGATATGGTCCACTCTGGGGCTTCTGCCTGTTAAATCTTCTCTGATTAGCTGAGTGATTTATCTTAGGGACTGCTTGCCTTGAAAGTGACTTCACTTGGCCCTTGTAGTTGCAGAGCATTGGTTCCAGGACCAAAATACATGGATGCTCAACTCCTTTACATAAAATGGCAAAGCATAGTCGACCCTCAGTAGCCATGGGTTCTGCCTCTGCCGATTCAACCGGCTGCAGATGGAAGCCCATGCATACAGAGGGCTGACGGTTTTCATCTGTCCTGCTGTGCCTGGCCGCTTTGGATAATCTGGCCTGAGTGAGTGGGTGAGATTTCATCCACCTTTGTTGTCATTCAGGGACACAGATACTTCAGAGTCATGCTGGTGACTTTTCCATCGTGGGTGAAGAGAAGCAGGTGTTGTCTGAGGGATCTTACATTCAGGGGCTGGCCCACTTGATGATTATGAAAGCTGGACCTGTTCTGGCCCAGAATAGCATACTTCATTGAGAGAGCCCTGCACGGGCCTTCTTTACAACTGGCAAGTTTAGATTAAGAGCCACAAAATATATCCAGTCTGTGTGGGTGAGGAGTGAAACCCTTCAGTGTTCCAAACCCTTCAGTGTTTTGTGGCTGACACTCTGCATGTCATCTCCCACCTGTGCCCAACAGTGACAATTGTGGTTGTCACCTAAATGGTCTTCTGGCCTCTGCCTGCCCACCTGAGGGACACTTCCTGTGCTCTTCAGTGAAGTAATGAGGTTTATCCTAAGTTCTCCAACTCCTAATCTTCTTGACTTTTCTGTCTTTAGATCAGAGATATCAAGCCCTGGGGATCACTTAGCCACACAGACATTAGGTTGGAGCAAAGGTCATTGGGGTTTTGCCATTACTTTCAATGGCAAAAACTGCACTGCCTTTGCACAAACCTAATGCATGAGTGAAACATGCCAGGCTCAGAGATAGTGGAAGTGCTGAAGACTGTGACAAACTGGAGGGTGGGCAACCCATCTGCAGAGGGTACCTGCCTGTCAGCTCCAGCCAGCTGGTGGCTACTGTCAGTGAGATAACAAGTGACCCAGGTCTAGAAAAATTTTTACCTCTTACTCGTAGATATCCTGTGCTACAGGCAAGAAGATTTAGAGAGGGCCCTTTCTCCTTCAGCCTCCCTTTATAGACTGAAACCCAGATGAGGAATGCTTACATGACCAAATAAGACAAATCAACCTCGTTAGTTGCCTGGTAAAGAAACAAAGACACTTATATTTTATTAATACTACGGTAATAAGGCAAAAATAGGTCTGCAGAAAAATTGGAGCTTCTATATGCCAGAGAAGGCAACAATACATTTGATTTTTGTTATAAATTGTCAACTGAAAAATGTTACAATGTATAAATTTAGAAAAGGAAAAGTAAAGAAAGAAAATTTATTTCTTATAAAGGGTTACAACCTGTAAGGTGGCCATCCCCCAGGCTGAGAAAATATACCACCAGCCAAGACCAGAGACAGGAACTTTGAAGGTAGAGGTAGGACTTTATGCTGAACAGGTTGGCTTAATATACATATTCAGCAGGTTACAGGAGGAGCTATGAATATTCATAAAGGTGGTCCTGACATAGGCATATTGAATAAACATGCATGTTAACATATGACCCATGTTCACTTCTGAGTGGAGCCTTAACATTTAAGTGTATTACAGCTAGGCCCTATACATCAAAAGGTCTTTTCAGAACACAAAAACACACAAGTGCAAAATCTCTGCAAACTGGCCAAGACCAGTGTGTGGTCAGTGGTCTCTTTTCAGGAGAAAGTTACAGAAAGCAGTCTCTTGTCCAGTCAAAGCTATAGTCATGGCTGGTGGAACGGGGCATTGTCTGTAAGTTAGTCAGCCTCTGTGAGCTGGATGCATTGTAATTGTTCTAATCTTGCGTATCTGGAGACCAGGCTTTGTTTTGCTGCTAGAGAAAAAGAAAAACCTTGTGGCAATGAGAACACGGTTTATTCTTTAGATGAAGGGTGTGTGACTTAATCCTTGCCTGGCATGGTCTCAGGTCTTGTTTATAATTTGGTGTCTTATTGCCATGAGAGGCTATTCCGTCAGTCTTCTGATCCCTATTAAACATTAATTCTGGCCAGTTGTTGTGTCTAAACCCAGAAGGGAGGGGGTGTAATGAGGCCTATCTGACCTCCCATCCCATCATGGCCAGAAACTCAGTTTATCTTTTTTCAGGGCTCCCTTTGTACCCAAGGGGGTCTGTGGCCCATCAGTGAGTGGGGGCTTAGGATTTTTGGTTTGCAAATATCAAAAGCCTGGTATACCAAATACAAAATTCATACAATAACATATTTCAATTATTTTTCTATAGTCCCAGCGAGATAAAATACTCAAATTGGGGCTTCTCTGAAGAATGATCTGATGTAAATTTAAAGTAGCTTTAAATAAAATGGATGATGAACACACAACATTGGCAGAAATGAACAGTCTTTTTCAAAGGATTTTTTCATAGTTATAAAGACCATGTAAGGTCAGTGGTCAAAGCAAAGTTGCTAAGTTTTTATTACTAGAAACCGTCAGGGTAACATCCATCCACAATGCTGTGGGTATCAGGCACACCATTCTCAGTGCAACAAGCAGTGAGAGGAACTCCTGAGTTTGTCATATCTTTGCTCTAGAGAACATAAACCATGAACTCTGAGTGGGGAAAGTGAATGGTGTTCGTTGGTAACTTCACAGTCAGAAATAGGAGGTCTGAGACAAATGGGTTAATGATTAGGTCACAGTGAATTTTGGTATTATTAAGATGTGCTAGTCTGACAGAATGTCTTCAATTAGCCAATATATCTATACTTATTGTAATGTATGTAAAACAAGAAATTTCTCCATGCATGGGATTTCAGGGAGTTTCATTTTGGAGAGGGATTTTTCCCATGCTCTTCTCTTTCAGGCAGGTGGAGTTTTGGTCTCCTACTGCGAGTGGTGTCACATGGTTAGGCGCACAGCAAAGCAGCAGAGATGGGGAGGGACCAGGAGGTTGGCGGGTGATGGGTGTTGCAGACCCACAGAGCAGAGCTAAGCTGCGATCCTGGCTTTGAGGAGGCCCTGGCCCGGAGGGACGCATTCACACAGCGAGATGAGCATGTCTCCAGCAGCCTGGGTACCTGGGTGCTATCATCTAACAGGGCAAGCCAAGAATGGGCTTCTCAGATTGTGGGGGCATTACCTGGTTCTCTTTAAAAAAAGAAGTTTTTTTTTCCTCCAAACTTTAGCATTAGATATTAATCCAGAATCCTGGATTTATGCAAGGGCCAGGATTTAGATAAATAGAGGACCAAGAGCCCTAATAGCAGAGACACCATGGTAAAGAGCACAGACTTAAGAACCCATCACACCTAGGGCCAAATCCTGGCATTACCTTTGACAAGTGACCCTTTTTAAAAGTCTCTGCCTTTTCATTTGTGAAATGGAGCTAAATCATTGTGAGACTCATCTGTCATAATTTGTATTTGCTTGCTAGCCAATTTAAAGGACAGCATTTACTGTGCTATTAATTTCTGCATTGTTACATTTCAATAGACTAGCTGAGCCAGAACCAGGCTCTCTTCCCCTAAATTAAAAAATGAACACTGAGGCTGGGCACGGTGGCTCATGCTTGTAATCCCAGCACTTTGGGGGCTGAGGTGGGGGGATCACAAGGTCAGGAATTAGAGACCAGCATGGCCAACATGGAAAAACCCCATCTCTACTAAAAATACAAAAGTTAGCTGTCTGTGGTGGCACACACCTGTAGTCCCAGCTACTTGGGAGACTGAGGCAGGAGAATCACTTGAACCTAGGAGGGGGAGATTGCAGTGAGCCAAGATGGCACCACTGCACTCCAGCCCGAGAAACAGAGGGAGACTCTATCTCCAAAAAAAAATGAACCCTGAGATTGTTCATGGGCATCAACTGCTTTACCTGTACCTCCCCAACCGCCCAGGCAAGAACAATGACATGGTAGCTGATACTAAAATAAGACTGAAGGAAAGATAGATCTATATCGATAGTTATAGCTGTAGCTATAAGTAAATACATGAAAATATGTGTGTGTATATATATATGTGTATGTATGGACATACAATCAAATCCTAAGTCTTCCTTTTTAATAACTTCTGAGATCTAGGTAGGACAGGCATAGAAGTGCACATGCCACAACAGAACAGCTCAGTGAATTACCACACACTCCATACTCCACCCAAGTCATGAAAAAGAATGCTACCAGCATCACCAAGCCCTTCTCATGCCCCTCTCCTCTTCTTCTGATCCCCTTTTCCCAAGGAAAACACTAACCTGACTTCTTACCTCATGGAAATTTTGCATGTATTGAAATTTATTTAAATGAAATCATATATATATATCCTTTTGTGTGTGGCATCTTTCATTTAGCCTTACATTTGTCAGAGTCAAACACATTTATGCCTGTCCTAACATTATGGTCGCCATACGTAAACTGCAATGATCCCAGTTTATGCTACCATTTGGCATAATTACTGATAGCACACCTTTTCACTCTGGAAAGTGTCCTGATTTGGAAAATAAATGGAATGATCAACCCTACCTACCACCAAGGAAAAAAGATGGAGTCCTTCGCCCACCCCCACCCTATAGGCTACTCTTCTGTAACTTTTCCTTTAAAGCCCATTCCTACTGATGAAGCTAACTGATTGTACCTGAGTCTTTTTGCATTCACGTGCTGGGGGAAAGCAGGTGAGCTACTGAGTGATCTCTCTATTTAGAGGTTTGTGAAAGCTGCGGAGGGCTGAGTTCTATCACTGATTCGAACTTTCTTCACGGAGATGTTCTTCCTTCTCGGTGAGTTGTATGGAACAAGATAAACAAAGGTGCAGTTTTGTAAGGTAGTAGAGTAGGGGTGGTTGCTTTTTTAGAGTCTTAAAAAATTGGCTTCTGTAGCAAGATGCCTGAGTTAGCTTGCACTGGGGAGTGGTATTGCTAAAGATATTATCATGCTTTCGCTTTCTTCCACCAACTTAGAATGCAACACATTAAAGCTATGACTTGAACAAGAAAAACACTCTGTGAACCTTCTTTTGTAAGTATTTGGTACCCTTTTTTTCCTCTGCTCTTCGAGCCACTGTTTGGGTCAATCATACTGACCTAAAGTCAAGACAGCCTGGACAGGCAGATTTGAAATACACAATTTGCAAGGCCAGCAGCTTGCCTTAGCCACCCACTGTGGTCTGGTCACCCTGAAATGACTGTTGGTTCTGTAACAGATATTTTCTGGTTACTGGAACATGTGAAAGACATTAGCAGCCCAGGGCCAAGTATGAGTGAATGCCCTTCTTTATCTGAAGCATGGGAGGTATACCCCCTAGAGAGTCTCATTTAGCAGTCTCTTCTGCTCTGCTATTATGAGGTCTTAAAAACAGTACTCCTTCACTGAGGCAATCATCCTGAAGAGGAGCTAAGAAATCCTTGAATGTGTCATTTGCACATGATAGAAGCACTGCTTTACATTCTTAGAGCACTTTTAAGTTCTCCCAGCTCATTAAAAAACTTATTAATTTTATCCTTGCAATAGCCTGGTCAGGCTAGGTGGTACCCTTGCTGTTGCCTCAGAGTCTGATTTCACAAGTACACTGTATAGTGCATGAATTTCAGTCACCTGGTAAAATTCTGTCACAGGTCTTCCAAATCTTACATTCAGCGCTATTCCCGCCTATCACTGCCAGCTGAAAACTATATAGCCATTAAGATGCTGCTGTAGAAATTCTAGAATTTCTGGCCTGTAGAATAATTTTTCGCATGGAAAAACATTTTTAAAATTTTGCTTAAGGAAATGGATTACAAAACAGTATGTTCAGTGCGACGTCATGTGAGAAAAGGATATCTCACCTTTAAGACGTGAACAGATTTTTTCACCATTCAACCTTTTTGAAATAGGACACATCTTACAATGTGAGTGCCCCACCCCTACAAATGTTACTATATGGATGACAAATCTTGCATTTGAAAGCATCTTAGGATCAATGCGATCTCTCTTTTTCTCAACTCTGTACCTATACAAATAATTTAAAGAATGTCTACCAAAATATTAACAGTGATTATCTCTGGGTAGGGGCAATGGGTAATTTAATCTTCTTTTTCTCTTTTGTGTTTTCCAAATTTAAGTGAGTACATGGTAATTTCAGCAATGGCTTTTTGAAAAGATAATTTATAAGGCCAAGGGACCACACCGTATTATACTGAGAAAGATGAGTTTCTTCTTATGATTATTATAAAGTAATAGATGGAGAAGCCAAACACCTAAAATCTTCTGCAAGAATACTTAAAAGCATTTAGAGGTCGATTTGGGGGAAAGCAAATATAAATTAATTTAAATGTTGTTTTTCAAGAACTTTTTTTTTTTAGTAACATATTTTTGTATAATATAAGACTATCCGATAAGAAAGAAGTTATAAGACACTAATAAATTCATACCTGCATCTGTGGTTGATTCATTTACAACGATATTCCTCATAGAATTGGGAGACTAACAATTTACAGGTTACAGATGAACGAGACCCATGAGTAACACAGCTGAAGCGGCGTGATTAGTAAATGGCAAGGAATTTGAGTCTCCCAATTTGATTTTTCTCTCCCCAAATACTTAAGCACACAGGAGGCTTTCATAAACCAGTTGTATCAAATATGAGAAAAGCATGAACCAGGTGCTTGGTGTTTGTCACACTTTTCATGTAAATTCATAATCTGCCTTGGATAAATATTATTTATTCATCAGCTTAACCTAGCGCTCTATTTACAGCTGATTTACGATGAAAATGTAGACAGGCTGTTTTTGTTAATACTAGGCTGAACTTTACATATTAAACAGCTTGGCTAGACTTAAGTACCAGCTTTGAAGATGATCCATTCAGCATAAATCCCGCATGGACTAAGAACATGTCAGTGAGAACTGCCCTAGGCAGAGGGGCCCTGGGAAGACGATAACTCAAGGACTCAGGATTTGCTTCAAATTTGATAGGGATATCAAATTTGAGTTTTGTCACATCTCAGTAGGACTTGGTGCTATTTGTTGTTATAAAATCAAATGCCTGATCGGGACTAATTAGGTTGACCATGGTGTCAGCTGCAGGGATGCAGGCGGTCAGGAATCTGACCACAGATGGATGTGGACGGGCAGTGCCTGCCTCACTGCGTCAGCCACAACCCTGCTATGAGCAACGAAGTCCACCTTCAAACGACTAGAGACATAGGTATTTAAATGAGCGTTTAATGGCCTTTACTTTGATATTTTATTTTAGTTTGTATCTTTAATATGAGACAGTAGAAAAATGAATGAAGGGTCAAGAGAGCGGCTTGTGGACATGAGGAATTTTAAAGACTTTATTTCTGAACCAGGACTCTATAAAGAGGTATGAAATTCAGTAACTGATGAAACATCTCTTTAGCATGATTTAATTATTTTCTTTTTAACCATTTATAGGTAGAAAATTAAGGAAGTGTGCAATCACGCTCTTTTTCTTCTTATACTCTGGGCCAATACCTTTATTTAAATTAACAAAATAGTTGGGGTTTGTGAAGAAGAGCAAATCTAGGCTCCAAATGATGAGACAGGTGCTTAAAGCCATGAAACTAACTTCATAGTAACTGCTGACTGTGTGTGTGGGGGGGGGTGGATGTTCAGTGTTTTTTAGTAATCAGAGATGAATTGAAATACTTTTGAAGCTTCAATAGTACAATTTTCCAGTAATGTATATGCCCAATACAGATTAAATATAAATATTTTTAATAGATAAATGTATCAGAATCTAAAAATTATTGTCAAATTATATATTTCACTACAGAATAATAATTCTGTAACAAAACCCAGTAAACATGTATGCTGCATTAATCTAAATTAATGTAATCCTAGAAAACATAAAATCAGATTTTTTTCTTCAGTGAAATAGCCATAATTCTGTCTCCCATTTGCTTGACAGCTAACAATTCAAATATTTCTAAAAACACTCATCTTAAATGGTTATTAAGTAGACTCTGCATAATCATGTGCATTGATTCCTACAGTTCCTTTGAAATATCTTTCCTCTTAGTTGAGTTTGTCTGAGTTTATCCTTTAAATAAATCTTGGATGGTTTTTAAATGGAAGCCAAAAGAGAGATTCTTAGCCATAATCTTAGAAGAGTGGTAGAAAAATGCAGTTGCCAAAAAGCATATGGAGTATGTTGTCAATTTAAAGATAAACAGTTGTTTTGTATGGATACATCTTGCTTATATAGCAAGCCACATGTTACTGTTCTTTCAGAAGTGTTTTTGCCTCTCCCTTTGAGGGATGGATTTGGTAGTAAAATAACAGCTTACATCTGGAGTGGTGCCTTTTATTAGGAGCAATGATGATGGGATGGAAAATCAAAATATTGCTTGTGCTGTTGCTTTCTAGCTTACCCTGATGACTATAAATGGTGAAACATCTTGGTGATGTTTTAGACAGAGAAAAATTTCACTTTTATTGAACATGTATGTGTGCAGGTGCTCATTTAATCTTTACAACAATTCTGAATGATAAACGTTCATCCCTCCATACCAACTAAAAAATGGGCCTCAGAGCTGTTAAGTAACTTGGCCAAGGTCACACAGACAGGGATGGTTGCGACAGTGAGACCAAGGTTATCTGCTCTCAAAGCTGAGGTTCTTCTATATGGTTCTCTTTAGCCAACTGGTTGTTTATGGCAGAACTACTGTCAATGAAATAGCTAATCTAACTAGCATGTCGATAAAATAGGGAACTGTTTATAAGCTGAAATGAGGAACGACTATTTACTATCTACTTTTTTTTTTAAACTTTTAACTGTTGAAACTGGAAAGAACTAGGCTTCAGTCACTTTTAAAAGTATACAAGTCAAGAAGCTTAGAAGCATTAACCACTCTGACAAAGTCTTAATACAAAAGAGAATGCATAGAGTTCATAAAGTGTAAACTGGACTAAAATAATTTACTTTTTGAAGACTATAGGCTAATTTGTCTTTCCAGACAGACTGTATTCCTTTCATCTGTATACATAATTTTTATTTTTACAATTTGTCTTTTTGGCATCAAGTGTCAAGTATTTTAGGAGCTGTCTGCTGGGGAAACTTAGAAATACAATGAAATGAGCATGACCTCAGGTTAAGTCCTGGCTTTGCCACCAACTGGCTGTGTGACCTCAGGGAACTGGCAACCTTGGAAAGCCATGATTGTCTCATTTGGTGAACTGGAGTAGTGCTTACCTCCCAGGTGCTGTGAAAGGCCCATTGAGATAATGTTTATGGAAACATTAGAAATACATAAAGTATTATTTGAATCAAAGGTGGCAGGGTTTGTTTATCTTTTATTTTATTTTTTAAATTTATTTATTTTACTTAGGGTGGCAGTTTTTGTCAAACATATAAAACTTTGGTCTTCTTGGATGAGTATTTTTAATGCAGAAGTTGGCTTAGTGATCTGATGTAGCAACCATGAGCGGTTTTCAGTCCTTAAGGCCATCGTTCTGGCATTGGAGACTGGGGTTGTAAACCACTCTCCTGATTTACTTCATTAAGAATGTGTCTTGGAATATAACTGGGGTAAGGTGTGACCTTATAAACTATCTTGTGTCCCCTCTCTAGGGATTTTTCCCTGTGTCTTTTCACTGAGTATGTGGCCAAGATCCTAGGCTACTAGCACCTGGGACCATGGGAGGTTTTGTCTTGCTTTCATAGTAGAAAGAAATAGAGCTGAACAATTGTGGAGGACCGTGAAACCTCCTTGGCATGCTGATGTATTATTTTAACTCACATACAGTATCATGTTCAATAAACACTTTTTATGTGTATAAAACATAGTAGTTTAGTCACTTGACTGGCTGATGCTTCACTGATACTTACAAGCAAGCAAGGCGTATGGATAGCAATGATGTATATCAACCAAGTCTCATTCAGTTGCAAGTGTCAGAAACCCAACTCAAATGAGCTTACAAAGAGGGAAGCTTACTTGTTAACCTAACTGGGTAGTCCAAGTGGTGGTACTGGCTTCAGCCCCAGTTAATCTAAGGATTTAGAGGATGTTGTTGGGACTCTGCTCTGCTTCCCTTGCTTGGCTCTGCTGTCCTCTGCTTCATTCTCAGGCAGCTTTTCTCTGGGGGTGGGGCAAAGAGGCCTACAGTGGCTATAGGCCCATAGCATCCTCACAGGTGTGTATCATGGAGAAAAGAATGTGTCCCTCTCTTCTCTTTAATCCCTGTTGATTCCTGAAAAGGAGTCTCAATGGCTTTGCTTACTTTATGCACCTACCCTTGAACCAAGCAGCGTACCCAGAAGGACATGTTATTCTGGAGATCCAGTCTGAGTTACCTGCTAACCCCTGTGGCTGGAAAGGCTGTCTAATGGCAGTAGAGAGGTGGAAGGGAAGGGATATCACAGTAGTTCCATAGAGCACCTTCTGTGCTTTGTCATGGATACATAGAAATAGTGATCTCATTGGATGCCAAGGAAATGCCTTCTTTTTATTACCACCTTCTCTAATTAGATAGGTGATTAGCGGAGAAGTCCCAAGGAATGAATCTATTGATGACAGATGGCTAGCTCCCTTTGACCAAATGTTTGACCCTAACAGTTTTTCATTCACCTCTCAGGAATCCTTCAACTGTCTCTCCCTCACCTCTTGCCTGACTCCACTTCCAAAAAATGTCTGTGATCTATCCCCATCAGCATGACCGTAAAAATGTTGACCCATGATACTTAGTTGCCTGTCAAGAACAAACACTGGAGAATTTTTCAAAGATAACCTTTTAAGAACTGAGGAATAAAGAATTACCATGAAACAATGGTCTCTATTTTGGGGTTAGGTGGCCTGCCCTACAAATCCTCAAATAATACAGTGTAGGCAGCCACCTAGTTGGCTTTAGGATACAGTCTTCAGCCTGGTATTCTGTACAGTTGGTTTGAACGTAGCTGAAAGTTATCAGACAAGAGTATGTCAGTCAAATAGTAAAGGACTATCCGAGGCCAGTTCATTTGTTCTTTCAACAAATGTTTGTTGAATTCTAAGTACATGCCAGATCCTAGTCTAGATTCTGACGAAACATCAATGAACAAAGCGAAGTTCCTACCTGAATGGAGTGTTTATTCAGATATATACAAACAAGAGGATATCTTAGTGAACTTAGGATTCAATAACAAAATACCACAAACTATGCAATTTATAAATAATAGAAATTTATCTCTCATGGTTTTGGAGGCTGGTAAATCCAGAATCAAGGCACTGGCAGGATTGGTATCTGGTGAAGATTGCTCTCTGCTTCCAAGATGGCACCTGGTTGTTGAATTCTCTGAAAGGGAAGAACACTGTGTCTGCATGTGGTGGAAGGGACAGAAGGTCAGGATGGGTCTACACTAGTTTCCCTCAGCCCTTTCATTAGGTGCTAATCCATTCATGAGGACTTGGCCCTCACGGCTTAATCACCACCTTAAAGTTGCCACCTCTTAATACCACCACTGTGGGGATTAAGTGTCAACATGAATTTGGAGAGGACAAAATTGTTCAAACTATCGTAGAGGGTGACAAAGATGTAAATATGTAATATGGCAGAAGTGAAGTAAAATAGGGTAACGGGGATAGAGTATAAATGGGGAGCGGAGTAGCCTGACTGGAAGAGACATGATGGAGATGAAAGGGTAAATGTAGAATTTTGGGGACAGAGTTCCAGGTAGCAGGAACGGGAAGTCCATGTTCCTGTGATGGTCATGCTTGGTGTGACAGAACAGCAGATGAGGCCATGGCAGCCGCATCACTGGGGGCCTTGGAAGTCACTGTGAGGTTGTTGACTTGTACTCTCAGGGAGACAGAAAGGCATTGGAGGGGTGACATGCCATTTCATCCAGGTGCCAAAACCTGGGAGTTGGATAGGTTTGATTTTGTGTCATTAGACGGAGTTGACCCATGGTAGTGGAAGAGAGTGAGTAAAGAGAAAATAGAGGCATCTGTAAAAAAGCCAGGAGCATAAAATCTGGAGAAAAGCATTTATTCCCGGCATGGAAAGTGGATTCCCCATTAACTATGGGTTGTTAGGGTTAGTTAACATGTGAGCATTTCCTGTGACATGTATACATTACTTGTTTTCTCTCTACTCTCACTTAAAAGAGTTAAACCTGATAGTGTTCCTTTGTACAGCATTGTTTGAGGGTAGGGTTGCCTTATTTGGGAAACAAAAAAAAAATGATACCCCAGTTAAATTTTTACTTAGGCTTTTTTTCCAATTTTTATTTTAGATTCTGGGGTTATGTATGCTGGTTTGTTACCTGAGTATATTGCATGATGCTGAGGTTGGAGTTAGGAATGATCCCATCATCCAGGTAATGAGCATAGTACCCAATAGCTTTTAAGCTCTTTTAAGCTCTCTTAACCCAATAGTCCCCAGTTGCTACTGTGGGCATCTTTATGTCCATGAGTACCTGATGCTTAGCTGTCACTTATAAATGGGAGCATGTATTTGATCTTTGTTTCTGTGTTAATTTGCTTAAGATAATGGCCACCAGCTGCATCCATGTTGCGGCAAAGGACATGATTTTGTTCTTTATTATGGCTGTGTAGTAAGTAGTCCATTACATGTATGTTCCACATCATCTTTATCCAGTCCATCATTGATGGACACCTAGGTTGATTCCATATCCTTGCTACTGTGAATAGTACTGTGATAAATATATAAGTGCATGTGTCTTTGTATTAGAACAGTTTTTTTTTTTTTTTTTTTTTTTTTTTTGGATATATACCCAGTAATGAGATTGCTGGGTCAAATGGTAGTTCTGAGTTATTTGAGAAATCATTAAACTCCTTTTACAGTAGCTGAACTAATTTACTTTCTCACTAATGGTGTATAAACATTCTCAGCCTCACCAGCATCTGTTTTTTGACTTAATAATAGCAAGTCTGACTGGTTTCATGTGATATGATGTCTCACTGTGATTTTGATTTTGAGACACAATTTTTTAAATTATACTTTAAGTTCTGAGATACGTGTGCAGAACGTGCAGGTTTGTTACATAGATATACACATGCCATGGTGGTTTGCTGCACCCATCAACCCATTATCTATTAGATATTTCTCCTAATGCTATACCTACCTCCCCTAGCCCCCCACCCCCTGACAGGCCCTGGTATGTGGTGCTCCCCTCCCTGTGTCCATGTGTTCTCACTGCTTAAGTCCCACTTATGAGTGAGAACATGTAGTGTTTGGTCTTCTGTTCTTGTGTTAGTTTGCTGAGAATGATGGTTTCCAGCTTTTTCCATATTCCTGCAAAGGACATGAACTCATCCTTTTTTATGGCGGCATAGTATTCCATGGTGTATATGTGTCACATTTTCTTTATCCAGTCTGTCATTGATGGGCATTTGGGTTGGTTCCAAGTCTTTGCTTTTGTGAACAGTGCTGCAATGAACATATGTATGCATGTGTCTTTAGAGTAGAAAGATTTGTAATCCTTTTAGTATATACTCAGTAATGGGATTGTTGGGCCAAATGGTTCTAGATCCTTGAGGAATCACCACACTGTCTTCCACAATGGTTGAACTAACTTACACTCCTACCGACAGTATAAAAACATTCCTATTTCTCTACATCCTCTCCAGCATCTGTTCTTGCCTGACGTCTTATGATCGCCATTCTAACTGGCATGAGATGGTATCTCGTTATGGTTTATACTTGCCTGAGACAGCCAGAGTTCACAGGACAGAATATCAGAGAGTTGAGAGCTATAGAGAGAGTGGAATCTAGGTAGTGTCTCTGAGAACAAGGTGGCCTGTTTATTATCTCTAAGTACATAGGTTGTAATTACCTAGGCCATTGGCCAAGCGAACTGGATAGCAAAGAAATCCTCTGCCTGTCAGCACTTTCTGGCAGAAGAGCCACTGATGAGCAATCAAAAAGTGAACCCCTCTTGCATTATGAGAAAGTGGTACTTAGGATTTGGATGGACGGTTTTCTTTTCCCCCTCATCTGAATACACATACACAGAGGGTAGATTTCATGTTATCTCTGACAGAATTGTGAGGAGCACTTCATTAGTCATAGATCACTCTGAGTAAGTAGATGACTATAAATCTTAAAGTTCTATTTTTCTATTCTATACGAGAAGCAACTGAAGTCGAGACCCAAAATACCACAATTTTATGTTGTCTGCTGCCTACTAGGTTTGCCAGATAAAATACAGTATGTCATGCAATATTTGAGATATATTAATACTTAAAAAATATTCAAGTTCTGAATATCCTTGTTAACTTTCTGTCTCATTGATCTGTCTAATATTGACAGTGGGGTGTTAAAGTCTCCCACTGTTACTGTGTGGGAGTCTAAGTCTCTCTGTAGGTCTCTAAGAACTTGCTTTATGAATCTGGGTGCTCCTGTATTAGGTGCATATATATTTAGGATAGTTACCTCTTGTTGTTGCATTGATAGCTTTACCATTATGTAATGCCCTTCTTTGTCTTTTTTATCTTTGTTGGTTTAAAGTCTGTTTTGTCAGAAAGTAGGATCACCACCCATGCTTTTTTTTTTTTTTTTTCCTTTCCATTTGCTTGGCAAATAATCTTCCATCCCTTTTAAAACTTTCCCTATCCTTTGGAGTGGGAGAGTAAATCTGACCCTTCTATTTCATCTTGGCCAGAGGTGGGAGTACAAGGGAGAATATCTTAGGAGTTACTCACTTCCAGAGTTCTAACTATGTCTGAAAAAATAGCTGAATTAAAATTTGTCTCTTAGAGGGAATCAAGAATTTGTCTTGTAGACAAAAAGGCAAAAGGTTGTCTAAGGAGTCAGAAAATGCTAGTTCCCATTTTCTTTCTCTGTTAGACCTGGATTAAAGGAGGATTGTAACCTGAGAAACTCCTGAAAAAACCATGGCCTGTGATCCAGTGATCCTGGGATTTATTTCCCTTACTTTGAGCAGTCCAAAGCAGGCATAAATCCCAAAAAAAGTAGAAGTCAATTTGAAGGAGACTATTTCTGTTCCCTTATTGTTTGATTTAGAACATAGAAAAACTGTATATCCTTCTGTGTAAACATGGTCTGGGGCTGTGTGCACAGTGATCAATGATAGTGAGAAGAACAGTGTAACTGGCCCATCTAATGCCCGTATATGCCTGGGGAATACATGCCACAGCGCTGATTAAGCAAATCCTGGGGCTGATCTGCTAGCTCATCACTCTCAGTGGCATTATTGCTCTTCATGTATTTTTAAATAACTGAACATGAGCCTTTGATTGTTCAGAACACTTGGTTTGACAGGCCCAGGGCTCCCTAATTTGGAATCATTCGAGTTGAATTGGAATGAACAAGCAGGTAGCCTCCATAATGGAAACCAATTATTCACTACGTGTCAAGATGTTGAAAATGATTTGTTACAAGTTTAGACAAACTTTTTGTCACTAAAGGTTCATCTTCATTATTCAAACACAGGACCAGCCATCCATAATAGATTTTAGAAGAAAAATTTGGCAGGTGAAGAAAGCCAATGTGTCAGAAAGCAGTAAGAAGTCTGTGTGTACTTGATTGCCTTATTTTAATCTAATTGTTGGGGAGAGTTGGAATTGAGGCATGAATGCCTTTCAGAGGATTTTATTCCCCACTGTAAATTCTTTCAGTCTCAGAGTAAGATGAGTGGCATGGGCCCCACACAGCATGGCAGCGGGTAGAAGGCCACGGGAGGTATCATGGACACTGTATTAGTCTGTTCTCATGCTCCTAATAAAGACATACCCAAGACTGGGTAATTTATAAAGGAAAGATGCTTAATGGACTCATACACTTACCACTGCTTCAACTTCACCTTAGGAGTTCATTTCCTTGACTTCCCACACACAGAAATTCATGAGGGTATGTGAGTTTTGGAGCTTTCTGAGAGGCTGTGTCTTCATTTTAAAAATCACGGTTCTGGGCTGCTCTCTTGTGTGAGGCTGCCGAGGCCTCACAATCAGGGCAGAAGGCAAAGGAGAAGCAAAAGCACATCTTACGTGGTGGCAGCCTACAGAGCTTGTGCAGGGCAACTCCCATCTATAAAACCATCAGATTTCTGAAACTTATTCACTACCAGAAGAACAGTATGGGGGAAACTGCCCATGATTCAATTATCTCCACCTGGCTCTGACCTTGACCAATGGGGATTATTACAGTTCAAGATGATATCTGAGTGGGGACACAGACCAACCCTATCAGCCATCCTCCTTCCCTTCCTGGTTGAGAAGCTGGCTTCTTGCTGGTACTCACTTCTAAGCACCCCCTACCTGGCTGGCTGTTGCACTGGCTATTTGAAAAGTCTGCTTTCCTAGGGCTGAAGTTGCCTTGCTGAACCCCTGAGAAAAGTTATAAGCTATTCACACTAAATTTAAATAATATATTTTCCTTGTCTCTACACAACACTTAGCCATCACTGACATCTTTCGGGTTTTAAGTAATGCAGGCAGCTGTGCCGCCTGCCTTTAAGAAGTCTGATGGCAGACATTTGTCATTGCAAATATTGAAGCAAACAAATCTATATGTTCTATTCATATTTACATGGAGGAATTTCTGTGGCCATATGAACATAAGACAGAATGAGATATGAGGATGGTTCAGATGGGATGCACATGGTGAAGAAATTGTGCCACCTGTTCCCTGGGCATGTGCTGTCTTTACAGTCAACCCACTGACTCCTCTGAAGATTATTATTTCTAGTTATTTACTAATTTGACAAAGCTGGCAAAATCTGAATCACAAGCTTAGCACCACTTCAACTTCACCTTAGGAGTTCATTTTCCTGACTGCCCACACACACAAATTCATGAGAGTATATGAGGTTTGGAGCTTTCTGAGAGGCTGTGTCTTCATTTGAAAATCATGGTTCTGTACTGGTCTCTTCCCTCTGGTTGCACAGTGATGGCTTTTTACAAACCACACTGATGGCCATGCCTCAGCAGCAAGCCTCAAGAAACAGGGACAGGACTGTCAGACACCTGGCAAGGGTCTAGCCTGTCTTTACTGTTTTTTGGATGTTTTCTGTAGTAATAATCAGCTCCATGAAGACATTTTAGGGCCAAATTAATCCCCAAGAAAGAATTTGTCACGGTTGTCAAGAAATCTCATGTTACTGTGAAGGTAATATCCAATTTATGTGCCTCGTGTGGCAGCCACACTTGTTGCTACCGTTCACTAGACTACTTTGTGTATAGTTTCTTAGTTACCTAGAATAACTTTTAAGCAAATGAGAGATTATAAATATTATCATTGAAATGAAATAGGCTTATTTTCTTCTCAGATACAGTCATGGGCTTATAGATTGAGTAATTTCTGGTGAAGGAATGCAGCTTTTCAATTTAGTAACCCCTTTGGCTTGAGGCTGGGAAGGCCATGGGTTGTTCTGGGCAGTGACTTGCCAGTGACCTCTTCCAGGTGCCAAAGGTATGTTCTCAAGCTGAATTTGGGCTTTGATGCCGCTCTTCTCAGCAGGAGACAAACTGGCAGTGGAAACCCTGGCTCCATTTAAGACCTCTGGAGAGACAGGAGGTGGTGGTATGTGGATTTCCATCAAATAATTTGGTTGTCACCAGTAGGATCACTTTGAAGCTACTCTGGCCATGTGTGTTGGCAGAGGTCTCCCTACCCTCTGGGGAAAGTTGAGGAAAGTCCAATGGTTTTTCTTCCAGGCCTAGGGTTTGTCACCAGGCTCAGAAGGATGGAACTCAGGCCTTTTCCTGCACCGTTGGAGATGGGCTGATTTGGTTGTAACTCTCTGAAGCTGAGTACTGTGGCTAAATCAAGCTCCAATTCCACTGGTGCATTTTCAGAACTGTCCTCCGGTTTGCCTGTTTCACACCCTCCCACTTCTACAGCTTCCTGTTTGCAAACAGATTTGCTTGTTAAATGGAGAAAACCAAGTTTGTATGCATTTGTGTCAGGCAAAGGAGGAGGAAAGCCAGTCTTCCTGGGGGATGGCAGCTGGGGTTGAGTGTTGATGATGAGAAAAAAATTCTGTTCAAGAAACTAGCCTGTTTACTCCATTTTCTCTTTCTGTTCTCTTTGAGGATGAGAAATGGTCTACCCATCTCTGGGCCTGAAAGACAAGTGCACTATCCTGATAAAAAGGCTGGTGTAATTCCAAAGATATTATTTCATTGATAAAATGAGTCTCTTCTTTTGAAGAAATAAAAATGGGATTTCTTCCAACCTCTTGAATTCTGACGCGTATGCTTCTAGGAGAGGCCTTGTTATGCCCTTTGAGAAAAGGACGAGAGTCTGCATTTCCTAGAAAACCTAGTTAAAACACATTTGTATTAGCCAAAAAGTCTTTTTACTGACTTCGATTCTCAAAAGATTTATGTCTTGGGCAAGAGTTTGTCATATTTTAGAAAGTTATCAAAGGCTGAACATTAGAAAGAGATGCTGTAACAAGTGTGACTTCCAAAAGGGTGTGAAGAACTCTTAAACCAAAGCAGAGAAAACCATCTAATTCCTAGTGGAGGTGTCACGTGAGGAAAGGTGAGGAGAGCAAACAAGACAGCCTTGTCATTGCCACTGAGAGCTTTCTGTGTGCTTCCCGAGAGCTTTCTTAGCAGGTCAAGATACCACTGTTCTGATTTAGGGACAGGAGGAGTGAGGCCAGCCAGGGCCATCATCTTCACGAAAAGAGGTATGTGTGGTCTGCAGACTGACTGATGAAAGCCCTTCTTCTCCTCACTTGTAGAGTCAGCACCCCATAAAACTGCAAATGTGTTTAAAGGGCCTCTGCATTGAGGCCCTTACCCGGTGACTGGTGCCCCCATGCTGTGCAGCAGCACCTGTAGTCCTGTTCCCCGCAGTCCTGTTCCCCTCTCAGCCCTGTGGTATTCTGGGATCCTGAGGCATTCTTTGCCACCTTCCCCATCAAAGTTTACCTGTCTTGTTCCCCATGTGTTTGGGATTCATTATCCTGTTAACTTTTTACCATAATTAGTAACAGTCTTCATTACTTAGAGTACTGTCATATTTTTATTTGAAAAAGCTCTTAGTGGCTGTTTTTGCAAAGTAAGGAGAGGGAATTCCAAGTACCGTGGCAGGCCATCAAGGAGATTTCTCAGGATTAGCATCATTGAAACATCTCTCAAATGCATTTAAAATGAATGCTGCTGTACAAACAAAAAATTAAAATGTATACCAAATTACCTAATGAATCTTTCTATTTCTACTTGTTATACATGGATACCTTCAGGTGTCCCAGATTCCACTTCACCCCCATGTTGAACAACGAATTAGTTAGTCATACTATAAAATTATAAACATTTTCATTAACTTAGAGTATTACATGATAAAATTGCGAAAATTAGAGAGAAAAGAGCATATGATTAAAAACAGCCAAACAACTAGAGACTTCCTGGAAAAGACTGACTTTGAGCTGAGATTTTTAAAAGGTTTGGAGAGTGGTATGGTAAGCTTGTGGTAGAAAGTTGTGTTGTATGCTGGGTCCATATAGCTCAAGTCCTGGACACCAAAGAGAAAAAAGACTGTGTCTGGAGGCCTCCACGGGTATCTTGCTAATAGTTCTAAATATGTAACACAAAACTCTGACTTCCAGACCAAGAAAGACAGCTTCCTCAACATTTTGGGTATGAGTGAAGCCAGGCAATATTTGAATCTTGACTCAGAAGCAGTGACAGGATGTGTCATGCCTGAGAGGCACCTTGAAGTTTTAATAAGTAATTTCAGTGGTTTATCAATAACCTGCCAATCATCTCTGTGCCTGATAACTTTTGGGTTGTATATGGACACCCCCCTCAAATATGTGGATGCATTTGGGCTAATAAGCCACTCTGTCCAGTATGGTAGCCACCGGCTATATGTGGCTATTAAGCTCCTGGAGTGTGGCCCGTCCAAATTGAGATGTGCTAACTGTAAGAGGCATGTTGTAGATTTCAGAGATTGAGTATAAGAAAAGAATGTAAAGTATCCCAAGAATGACAACTTTTTATTTATTATAAATTGAAATGATAGTATTTTAGAAATATTGGGTTGAATAAACATGACTGAACAACCAATCCTTTTTACCTTTTATTGTGGCTATTAGAAAAGTTAAAATTACATACGTATCCAGCAGTGTCTTTCTGTAAGACAGCGTTGGCATGGATATTCTTGTGTGTAAATAGCTGTAAAAATAATTTTTCAGTTATTCCCATAGTTTCCCTTTTATCTTTCACTTGATAATTTGTATGACTGTAGGGACCTGAATTACAAAGATAAATAAAGATTCCGTATGTTCCACATATTCAGCAGCTTAACATTTGGTCAAAGAGATACTCGTGTTAAAAAAAATAATAATTACAGTACAGTATGTAAGGGCTGTAATAGAGACACGTATCAGTGCTATAGGAGAACAGAAGAGAAAGACCCTGAGACTACCGCAAGCCAGGGAGTGGGCAGAGGCTTCAGAGAGGAGTTAACGCTTGAACTAGACTTAATTTTATTTAGTTTTTTACAAGGCATAATTTATTTACCTTTAAAAAAAAAAAAAAAAACTTAGATTCAAGGTTACATGTGCAGGTTTGTTACATGGGTATATTGTGTGATGCTGAGGTTTGGGTCTCGAATGATCCCACCACCCAAATAGTGGACATAGTACCCAATAGGTAGTTTTCCAACCCTTCTCCCTACCTTCCTCCCTCCCTCCTCCCTTCCTCCCTCTGTCCTTCCCTCTCTCCTTTTAGATTCCCCAGTGTTCACTGTTCTCATCTTTATGTGTAGCCAGTGTTGAGCACCTACTTGTGAGAACGTGTGGTTTTCTCTTTGTGTTAATTCACTTAGGATAATGGCCTCCAGCTGCATCCATGTTGCTACAAAGGACATGATTTTATTCTTTTTTTATGGCTATGTAGTATTCCATAGTGTATATATCCACAGTGTATATAATCCACCATTGATGGGTACCCAGGCTGATTTCGTGTTACTTGCTATCGTAAATAGTGCTGCAGTGAACATATGAGTGCATGTGTCTTTTTGGTAAAACAATTTATTTTCCTTTAGGTATATACTCAGTAATTGGATTGCTGGGTCAAATGGTAATTCTATTTTTAGTTATTTAAGGAATCTCCAAGCTGCTTTCCGCAGGGCTGAACTAATTTGCATTGCTGCCAATAGCATATAAGCAGTCTCTTTTCTCTAGAACCTTGCCAGTATCTGTTATTTTTTTGACTTTTTAATAGTAACCATTCTGACTGGTGTGAGATAGTATCTTATTGCAGTTTTGATTTGCGTTTCTCTAATAATTAGCAATAATGAGCTTTTTTATATATGTTTGGTACTTCTATGTCTTCTTTTGAGAAGTGTCTGTCCTTTGCTTTTTAATGGGTTATTTTTCTCTTCTTGATTTAAGCTCCTTATAGATTCTAGATGTTAGTCCGTTGTCAGATACTTAATTTGAAAATATGTTTTCTCCTATTCTGTAGGTTCATTATTTACTCTGTTGATGGTTTCTTTTCCTGAGCAGAAGCTCTTTAGCTTAATTAGGTCCCAACTGTCAATTTTTGTTTCTGTTGAATTTGCTTTGAGAACTTAGTCATAAATTTTTTGCCTAGGCCAATGTCTGGAACAGTATTTCCTACATCTTCTCTTTGAATTTTTATGGTGTAAGGTTGTACATTTAAGTCTTTAATCCATCTTGGTTAATTTTTATATATGTTGGGAGGTAGGAATCCAGTTTTATTACTCTGTGTATAGTTAGACAGTTTTCCCAGCACCATTTATTAAACAGGATGTCCTTTCCCCATTGTTTATTTTTGTTAACTCTGTTGTAGATCAGTTGGTTGTAAGTGTGTGGCTTTATTTCAGTGGTCCCTATTCTGTTCTGTTGGTCTATGTCTCTATTTTTGTACCAGTACCATGCTGTTTTGCTTACTGTAGCCTTGTAGTGTAGTTTGAAGTCAGATAATGTGATGTCTCCAGCTTTTTTCTTTTTGCTTAGGCTTGCCTTGGCTATTCAGGGCTTTTTGGTTTTATACAAAGTTTAGAATTAGTTTTTTCAAATTCTATGAAAAATAATATTGGTAATTTGATAGGAATATCATTGAATCTGTAGATCATTCTGGGCAATGTGGACATTTTAATGATATTGATTCTTCCTATTCATGAGCATGGAATTTCCTTCCATTTGTTTATGTTTGTGGTCCCTTTCAGCTGTGTTATGTAGTTCTCCTGTAAAGATCATTCTTGTCCTTGATTATAGGTATCCCTTGTATTTTATGGTTTTTTGTGGCCGTTGTTAAGTGAGATCGTATTATCTATTTGGTTTTCAGCTTGAACGTTACTGGTGCATATAAACACTACTGATTTTGGTACATTGATTTTTGTATCCTGAGACTTTGCTAAAGTTATCAGGTCTAGGAGTTGTTTGGCGGAATCTTTAGGGTTTTCTAGGTAGAGAATCATGTCCTCAGTGAAGAGAGATAATTTGACGACTTCTTTTCTTATTTGAATGCCTTTTATTTCTTTCTCTTGCCTGATTGCTCTGGCTAGGACCTCCAGTACTATATTGAATAAGAGCGGTGAGAGTGGACATCCTTGTCTTGTTCCAGTTCACAGGGGTGTTGCTTTCAGTTTTTGCCAGTTCAGTTTTTGCCTTCAGTATGATTTTGGCTGTGAATTCATCATATATGGCTCTTATGATTTTCAGGTATGTTCCTTTGATGCCTACTTTGTTGAGGGTTTTTATCATGAAAGGATGTTGGATTTTATTGAACATTTTCTTTTCATTTCTAGAGATGATCATATGGTTTTCATTTTTATTTCTACTTACGTGGTGAATCACATCAATTTGCATATGTTGAAATATCTTTGCATCACAGATATAATGCTCACTTGATCATGGTGAATTAACTTTTTGGTGTGCTGCTGGATTAAGTTTGCTAGTATTTTGTTAAGGATTTTTGTGTCTACATTCATTAGGGATATTGGCCTACATTCATTAGGGATAGTTTTCTTTTGTTATTGTTTCTTTGCCAGATTTGGGTATCAGGATGATACTATAGAAGGAGTTAGAGAGGAGTCCCTTCTTCTTGATTTTTTGGAATAGTTTTAGTAGGATTGGTACCAGCTCTTCTTTCTAAGTCTGATCGAATTCGGCTGTGAATCCATCTGGTTCAAGGATTTTTCTGGTTTGGTAGGGTATTTTTTTATTAATGATTCATCTTTTATTACTGATGCAATTTCATTACTCATTATTGGCCTTGAACTGGGCTTTAAAGGAGAGTAGAAATAGAGCAGGTAGAGAAAATGGCAAGAGCATTTTTCAGGTAAAGGAAAAAGCATAAGGGAAGATGGTGAGAAATGGAAGAGCTAAACAGAGTAGGCTTCAGCAAGAGTTGAGGGCGGCCAGATGGGCAGCAAGTGGAGGAAAGATGACCCTGGAATGGTAGTTGGAGACACTGCACTTTATCTTACAGAATAAGGCTGACCTATAGTGATATGTCAATAAGGTTTTTGAACAAGCAGTGACATCAGATTTGTATTTTAAGACAACTACCCCCTGGAAGCAGTGTAATTAAGGAACTGGGGAAGGCACCCCAGAAAAACCAAGCCCTAACTTCAGACACTGGGAGTAGGGATAAAGCCAAGGGAACATATTCACAAGTTATTTAGGTGGTATAGAAGACAGGATTTGGACATCTAACTGCTTTGGAGATCAAGGCAATAAGCTATCATGAGGACAGCAGAAACCAGAATCCTGTGAGTTGAGGGATGAATGGAAGTAAGGAAGAGGTAGCTTTATTTCCAGAGGCTCACAGGTACAGGCAAAGGCAGAAGGTTGAACAGCTTTTAGTGGGAGGCAAGAAGGTGTGGTGTGTTACACAGCCGTCCTGCTTATGTGTTATATATGTGCTTTATATACATTTAGGCCTTTGGGCAGGGGAGCAGGACCAAGTAAAAAGAAAGAGGTTAGAGATACAACATCGAGGAAATAATGAATGGGAAAAGCTTCCCGAGGAAGCCTGGGCAAGGACTGAGAAGCAAGAATTAGGTAAAGGAGAATCAAGTAAATTTGAAAAAGCTACTGTGATAAACTGAGGTTGCCGAAACCCTCAGTTCTGTCTCTTTTAGTAATAGAGGCCAAGCACATTGAAATTATTCACTCAAATCATTTTAGACGTGACGGTCCTGTTCCTGCTTGCCGTTGACTTTCTGGAAGGGGTGGGAAACTCATTTCAGGCAGAAAAGCTGGCTTTTGGAGGTGTACTGTGTGCCAGGAAGTAATCAGACGTAAGACTCTATTGCCTCTAATCGCAAACTTTTGGCTCCTGTCCTTCCTTCCTTCCATCTATCATTCATTTATTTTTAATCTGTATGCTTTCATTTGGACCTTGGTTTGAAAAGACGTGAAGGAAGAACCTTTCTGGTGAAGGGCTCTGTCAAACCTAAGGCACAAATAGTACCTTTATTTGACAGTGTGAACACATAAAATTCTCACGCTTTTGGGGCTTCATTTTTTTTTTAATCTCTAAAACTTAGCATTCATTTAGATTATTGCTAAGGCTCCTTTTAATTCTGAAATTTCATGATGGTATGGTACCAAGTTGAATTGGTGCCCACTTACAAGACGTGAAACAGAAGGAAAAAGTGATGCAGTGTGTACTCATCAGTGAGGGCGCTGGCGTTGATGTACTGCGTATGTATAAAATCCCCATGTAACTTTACCAGGCATCTGCAGTACAAGGACATTTTGCCTGCATAAGCAGCGTATGCTTCAGCTCAGAATATATGCCAAGCACACTCGAGAACTTTCGTATTTTGCAGCTGAAGTACAACACAGCTGGCCTCCTAAATGATTTAAAGTCTTCCCCTCCACCAGCAGAATTAAAAACTGAGAGACTGTTATGGTGCCTCTAAGAGAACGGAGATGCAACCTATAATTATGAATTTATCAGACAATAGGTGACTTTCCACAGCAATTCTTAATGTGTTACCATAATCATACTTTCTCTTTTGGAGAATCAAACCTTGTTTTAAGGATTTGCATTGCATAGAGAGAGGGGGGAAATGGATGTGTTGCTCATCCAGCAAAGCTTAAAAAGAAATTACAATTGAGTTCCTCCTTAGCTGCACCAAAGCAGCCCAGAGAATAATCAGTGTCAAGGGTTTGGGTGTTTAGTAGGTGACCACAGGGTCTGAAGCCCAGGCCTTGTTTGTAAGTCCCACAAAGCATAATACATTTGTTTGTGACGTTCCTTTGTAAGTTGATTGATATTTTTATGTTGGCATAGAAGATCAAGGTGATTCTGTTGGATTCCTTGTAGGCCATTCCATTCAGAGTGGAGGTACCTTCCTGTCGTGCCTCATTTGTTCTTGCAACATCCTGATAAGGTAGAATCTGTCCTTATTTTGCAGACAAAGTTAAGGCACAAGAAGTCAGTTTCAGCCAAGCAAGTCGGGGACAGATGGAGCATGAGACTCAGATCTCTAAATCTGCAACATGTTCTTTTCCTTCTCCTTTTGAAAAGAAACCCCACAAATTTTAAAAGTTGAGCTGCTATTTGTCTAGTTCTTTGCCTACCCTACAGGAAAGGAAGGTGTTTGCTTCTGATAAGGCCCCGTGATGAAGTATGCTGATAGAGAAGTAGGAAAGCAAAAATAATCTACGTCAGAATCTACTGTTGGTAAAATGAAATCCCACCATGTCCATTACCTACCTAAGGTGATGGGAAGCAGTCATTCTGCAAGCATTTTTGAGTACCTACATTGTACCATGCAGTGTGCTGGAGACTGAGGAGGAGCTGCTCCTAAATTTTTCTTGGGGTCTTGTTTCTTTAGGGAAAAATTACCTTACAAAGATGACTGAGTCCCGAGTGGGTTATCCAGGCCAAAAAACGTCAATTTGGGGAGGCAGGAGAGGAGGAATTTCACTTACTATTCATTTGTTCTTTCTGAAGTAAAGGCCTGGAACTAAGAAAGATTGTGGTGAGTTGGAGGAGAAATGGAATGAAGCTGAATTTTTGATTTAAAAGGGGGGCATGAGGAGACTAGAGAAAGAGGCAGAGGACAGACATTGTAAGATGTTATTGGTTGTGTAAGGTATTTAGAAGAACCTCATGCAAGGAAGTTATCCAGTTAGAGCTGATTTTGCAATCGATCAATCTGAGCCTAGAGATAGGTTGAAAGGAGACAAGACTAGAAGCACAGAGACCAATTTTAAGTTGTTGCAAGAATCCAGGTGAAAGACCAAGGCCTGGACTAGGATAATGGCATTGAGGATGGAAGTAATCTGTATGGTTTGGGAAATTTTATCCGGGCTTCGTCATAATTGGATGTGGATAAAAAGGCAAAGGAAGTAAGCTTCGAGGATGATGTCTAGGTTTCTGGTTTTCAAACACAGGTGGTTGATGAAATAAGGGATACTGGCAGAGGAGGGGGTTTTGAAAGATGAGTAGGAGACAATAAGCTTACTTTAGACCTCCAACTTTGTGAGAAATTCAAAGAAAGATACCCAAGAGGCCGTGCCTGTTGAGAGATCTAGGCTGAAGATAAAGATCAGAGACTTCACCAGAGGAATGAAAGCCTTTAGAGGGGATGAGGTTATCAAGGCAAGAAGTGAAGAGTGGAATGAGCAGAAAACCTGGAAAAGAACCCTAAGGCATGCACCATACTATAAGGGAAGGCTAGAGGAACAAAAGCATATGGAGGAGATTTGAAAGGAACTTCAACAGCCAGTCGCAAAAGGATAAATACTGTGTGATTCTATTTATAAGATGGCCAGAATAGATAAATCCATAGAGGCAGAAAGTAGATTCGTGGTAAGGAGGAATGGGGAATGACTGCTAATGCGTAAGGTGGTTCTTTTGGGAGTGGTAAAGTGTTTAAAAATCAGATGGCAGTGAAAGTTGCATAATTCTGAATATATTGAAAACCCCTGACTTGTATTCTTTGAAATAATGACTTGTATGACATGTGAACTCTATCTCAATCTATGCTATAAAAAAAGAGATTCAATAATCAAATACCCTAATGGGGTGGGGTGGGAGGCTAATGTGGAATGGGGGTGATGGAGTGGCAGGGATGTCACAGAGTGGTTTCAACTTTTACCTGATTTTTCTCTAGGTCCTTCAGAAATCAGACTGGGCCATCCTTTTTATCACAGTTGCTGGTGCCTAGAGATTTACACTTAGCATTCAACAAATTAAATTAAAAACAACAAACCAACATGAGAGGGACATCTCATTTCAAAGCCACAGGACTGTGAAAAGTGTTTTTCTTGGTACAATGACCACGAAACAGCTACAATGTAAAAGGACTCAGAGGCATCCAAGGCTTTGAATTACCATCATTTTTCATATCACCCCTGAATGAACAGTGTTGTCTTTTTAATTTTTTATTTAACCACCGAATAAACAGAGCCTATTTTTGCAAAAAATGGCAATTTAAAGTCCTTTGACTTGAAGCCAAGAATGTTTTTTTTTTTGTTTGTTTCTTTTTTTTTTTTTGCCATTTTAGCTTCTTGGGCTTGGCCTCGGCCCTCAATTTCTCCAGAGCCCCACTGAGCTGCTGCCTCCTTACTACTTCAGTGTCCCAGAGCTTTCTGAGGGAGTTAAAATGGATAAATTAAAATGGAAGGGATGCAAGGAGAAGCCAGCCCAGTCAGTAGAGAGAGAAGGTATATGGGCAGCATATTAGAGGGAGCCAGGCTCATGAATCGGTCTCGGCAATTAGTAAAGAACAAGTTTCTGTCTCTCATGCTTGTAATGATCAGTTCTTAGCAGTACTGTCTTTTGGGCAACTTTTCAAACCTGCAGGATTTATATGTAGTGCATGCTTTAAAGCTGGGAACACAGAGACTCAAAGGGAATGAGTAATAATCCCAGGGTTGTGCACTGGGGCGAATTCAGGGAGCAGGAGTTGAGACCCAGGCCTAGGCCCTGCTCCTCACCACTCTTGCTGTAGCATCAGCTACGACGTAGGTTCAGCCCTCAGGTGTGAGAGATGAGGAGCATGAGTGATGACTTACAAACTGGACTTGATCAAGGGCATGTGTGAGCCTTCTCTGTCCCTGAACACTTAGGACTTGGCCAAGCCACGTCCTTCTGAAATGAGTGTGTTAAAGCTTCTGTGAGGTTCTGATGAAATGTTTCGCGACCTTTAGGTAAACTACTTGGCTAGGCCACTGGGGACTGAATCACAGCAGAGTTCAGCTTGTTTCTTTTTGGAATGCCTTAAAGACCAGCAAGATGCCTGCTGTGGTGTCAGGTGGTGCCTCCATGAGGTCAGATCCAGAACGCGAGCTCATTTCCAAGTGTTGGGCAGGGCTTCAGCATGCCGCAGCGGAGCAATGGCTCAGGCTTCCCCTTGGCTTCTTGATAAGCTACCAAAAAGCAGAAGGATGGGATATTGATATGTGTGTCTAATTCTGTAAGCATCTGGCATGCTGGTAAAAAAAGGGTCTCATTAGCAACAGCACAGAAATTCAATGGACACATGATCAGGAGTGAGTCCCATCCAATCTGGCCAAAGGCAGTAGACTGCAATTTAAAAGGGGTCAGAAAGTTTGTTTTCAAGCTGGCTGTGGGGGATGTGCAATGAGTTTTCGAAAAGAAACAGTGGTAAAAATGGGCAAGTTGTATGTAGTAAAAATTGAGTGGCGCTCGAAGTAGCTACTGATGAAAAGGGAAACCTAGGGAGTATAGCAATGTTCTAGCCTCTTAGAGGGGAGGAAGAAAGGTGACCAGGACGAGGTCTTGCTTCACGTAATCCTCTTGCTAGCCATAAGCAACAGCCATAACCTTCTAAAGACGTCATTACTCAGGATGTGATTCTCAGTGCCAGAGGACCAAATGCCCACTTCTAATCATGTCTGTGTAGTGCTGATGAGGCCCTAATTCACAGTGACCAAACTCACAGGAGTTTATAAATGTGAGTATTAGTTAATTTTTATTTAGAAGCATTTGTTTCCTAATGACTGGAAAATCCCCTATTTATATCAGTTCCATCTGTTAGGTAGAGCTTCAGAGTAACCCAATTATCAGATGTATTTAGAAGCAGAACAAAGAAAAATGGATAGATTTTAAAGGAGGTTTAATTTAGTCACATAAAATGTGGAAGACCTTCTGCTTGGAAACAGACATTTAGATAGAAATCATCAAATTACCCATCTGAGGTTGGTAGTATTGGGTGATTACTAAGATTTTCTCTCTTCACCTTAAGATTTTGCTTCCCTTAGCTGCAGAGTGATTTCCCTTCATTATTATAATTGAGCAATTCTGTTTCACATGGAGCACATTTTCAATAAACTGCTTCCCACTTGCCTTCTCAGAACTTCCTCAGGTTCCAGTTGGTGTGGATAGTCTCATGGTGCGGGTGATCCTTTGTGGCTTTTCTCACTTGGATTGTTGTTGTTGTTTGTTTGTTTGTTTTTACTTGACACCTGGTATTCATACTTAAACTTGGTGTCCATTGAAGGACAATGAGGCAGCAGCAGTGAGTGACTAGAAAGCAGGTGATCAGAATCTTTACTCCCCCGCTGAGTGCTGGGTTTACTCTCTTGCTCATTTATTTAAAAACGTTTATGGAATACTAGTCCTTGCAGAGAGACAGGAATGAAATACTTCCTGTTGTTTTTTTTTTTTTTTTTTTTTGGAGACAGAGTCTTGTTCTGTCACCAGACACCAGGCCAGAGTGCAGTGGCACGATCTCAGCTCACTGAGACCTCTGCCTCCTGGGTTCAAGCAGTTCTTCTGCCTCAGCCTCCCCTGTAGCTGGGACTACAGGCGTGTGCCACCATGCCCAGCTAATTTTTGTATTTTAGTAGAGATGGGGTTTCACCATGTTGGCCAGGATGGTCTCGATCTCTTGACCTTGTGATCCACCCACCTCAGCCTCCCAAAGTGCTGGGATTACAGGCGTGAGCCACCGCACCTGGCCTATTTCCTGTTCTTAATAAAGTAACAGTCTAGTAGAATATAGACATGAAAATAAGGAATTGGAATATTAAGATTGCCATTGCAGAGGGATAAATCAAGGCAGTGGCCTCGACCATGGATTCATTAGGCTAGGTGATAAGAGGCCGCTATGTGAGCCTCTTCTAAGTACACAGAATTGCAAGGGCAAGCAGAGAGAGAGAGAGGAGAGAACCTGGCACATCCTGGGACTCTTCTGTATTGTGAAGCCATAAATTTATAGATAGCAGAGGCAATGTGGGAGATGAGCTTGGGCTTGGACGGGTAAGTAGGAATCAGATCAGGAGAAGCCTTGTATCCCCTGTAAAATAGTTTAAATATTAGCCTGCAGGAAGCCATTGAATTGTTTTGAATAATATATTTTAAAGGCATCTTAGTTCTAAGTGTCTTTGCATTTGACATAGACCTAAAGACAAGAAAGGTTGCATTTATTCCCTCTTGCAGTAGTTGAGGCAACTTTGCACATTAGTGTTTTTATTTTGTTTCAACAGGGTTTTAATTGTAACACATATACAACACTGAATTTGCCATTCTAATAATTTTTAATTCTAAGGGTTAAAATTTAGTGGTAGTAAGTACTTACACAATGTTTTACAGCCATCACCACTATTTCGAAAACATCTTCATTACCATAAATAAAGACTCTGCAACCATTAAGCAATAACTCTCCATCCCTGCCTCCAGCCCCTGGTAATCTCAAATCTACCTTCTGTGTCTATGGATTTGCCTATCCTAGACATTTCATATAATTGAAATTATATTTGTCTTTTTGTGTCTGACTTAAATCGAAATGTTTCCAAAGTTCACCCATGCTGTAGTAAGTATCAGAACTTCGTTCCTTTTTTATAGCTGAAGAAAATTCAATTGTACATATATGCTGTACTTTGTTTATCCATTTATCTGATGACAGACAGTTCGGTTGTTTCCACCTTAGGTTACTGTGAATTGGCCTGTAAGTATCTGTTTGAGTCCTTGCTTTCAGTTCCTTTGGATATATATCTAAAAGTGGAGTTGCTGGGTCACGTGGTTATTCTGTTTTATTTTCTGAGGTCCCACTAAACTGTTGTTCACAGAGGCTACACCATTTTACACTCCCATCAGCAATGCATGAGGATTCTAATTTCTCCATCTTTATCAACATTTATTATTTTCCATTTTTTTAAAATATTGTCATAGCCATCCTAATGGGTGTGAAGTAGAATCTCATTGCAGTCTTATGCACCCTAGATTTGGAATATGCAAAAATGTGTTAGTGAGTAATAAGCTTTGAAGACATTTTTGTTCACGAGATTTCTTAACTGTTCCTATTTTTGCCATAGAAAATGATAACTGATTATAGACTTTAATTTCCAAGTTAAGGCTCGTAGCTAGTTGAAGCATTATTCCAAAAATTTTTAAGAAAACCCTTTGCTCTGAAATGTCCTCCAGTGCATCCAGGATCAGTTTGCTAGACAGCAGCTGTTGGCCACGTCAATCAACATGCCTTGCTAGTACTCTTGCTGAACCTCCTTGCCCTGGTTCAGATGTCCCTTGTCTCTGGGCTAGACTAGTACAGTGGCTTGCAAGCTGTTCTTTCATTTCCTGATCTCCTCTTTTTCTCATTCCTCCTAAATACTGCAGGCAGTAGAGGAGTGTTTAGGAGCACAGGCATCGGAATGAGAACCTGGTCTGAGTCCCAGCTCTGCCACTACTAGCCATGACACCTTGAGCAAGTCAGGTCATCTCAATGAACACCTGTTTCTTTACCTGTAAAAGAGGACAGCATTGCCTGCCCGACAGGGCTATTGCGAAGACAAGACACGTCAAGCCCTTAGTCCATTGCTTGGCAAGTAGACAAATGTGGTTAGTTGGGGTGCTTTTACGCTGCCTGTAGACTTACTTTTCTAAAGACCTGATGATGGAATTCTCTTAACCACTTCACATTCCTGTTTTCTCAAAACAAAGTTAAAACTGTTGGGCAGTTTGTAAGAAGCCCTTTGCTGTGCCGGGTGCTAGCCTTGTCTGCTACCCTCCTGAGCCACTGGCCAGTATAGACCAGATAAGCATGTGACTATAGCTCAGTGCATGCCCTCCATCTGCCTGATTGAGCCATATATAAGGAAATTTTCCTTTCTCTGAAGCCTATAAAAAGAGTCCTCTCTGAAGCCCCACCTGACATATTGGACTGGGTCTGGGCTCACTTACCTGTTAGAGTGATTATCTGTCATCACATGAGGGTTTATGTGAATGCCTCTGTGTCTTATTTATCTTGTTGATCATATCTTATTTATATGATGAGCACCATGGGCCTCTATCAAGATACAAAGATAGGAAGCCAGGAATGGTGATGTGTGCCTGTAGCCCCAGCTACTTGGAAGGCTAAGGCAGGAAAATAGCTTGAGCCCGTGAGTTTGAATCCAGCCTGGCAACATTTTACAAAACAAGAAGATGTGAACATGAGAATTACTTTACCTACAGAAATCAGCCCAGTGCCCTTGTTTTCGAAACTTACCTGTCCTTTCGTGTGGCCATACGGTCAACAGACTCCTTAAAAGTGCACCATGAATGAATCCAGTGTGGTAGAGTTCATCTCCACCTTATTTTATTTATTCAGCAACTCTGTTGATGTAAGTGACTTTAATAGCCCCCTAAGGGAGATACAGAATTGCATAAGATGTTTCTGTTAATGAGGCTTTTCAAGATGTCCTGTGGCTTCGAGGAATGTAAAATCTAGCCGGAGCAATTGTGGTCTGTCTGTTTTCTGGAGAGGCTGTGGGAAATTGACTCCTGCTATCGTCATTGTATTTCCAAAACAGTTCAGCCTTCTTGCTTGGCAGATGGGGCCACATGTACTCCTGACTCAGCCTCTGAATTTCTTGTGAAATCTAAAACTACAGAGAGAAAAGAAATCCTGCTTGCAAAGGATTCAAGAAGGAGATGACAATAGGTAGCTATTCAGCAGTAAACACCAACAAAGTAACCCTGTGTTCTGCCGTAGTCTACAGTCTGTTTTCTGACACCATTTGGTCTGAAGCTTCTAGTAGGTTGAAACTCAGTTTTGTTTTTTAAAATCTTTACATCTTTAAAGAAAATATACTGATATGTTCCTACATTGTTCGTAATCGATCTCCCTGACTCTCTGATCTTACATAAAGATCAAAGAACTTAATTAAAGCTACAAATCAGTATCACTGTTTTCAAAGAGGTATTTAATGAGAGTGGGAAGCAGTGTGAGTTAGGAGAAAAGTTACAGAAAAACGTATATGCTAAGCATTCCTTGTAAAGTAGACATGAAACTTAGTTTTGAGCTTCTTGACAGGTGAAGCAAAATAGAAAAAAAATCAGGATAGAATTAATACTTTAAAATACTTTGATTTCAATACTTTGAAATCACTTAGTTGAAAAATGTTATTTGTTTTTAAGAAAACATGGCAAATGTGGGCATCCCCTGTGGTCCTTTAGTGCTCTTCAGCCTGGCTTCCAGATTTCAGATGATGATGGATCCAGGCTCAGAAGTGAGGATGGACCTTTGCTCCTGAGTTCAAAAGTTTGCAGGCTACAGGCACTATTCCATATTTTTTAACCAGTTGTTAAAAAAAAAAAAAAAATTGCTCCTGGAAGTAGTACTTTCCCATCCTTTTAATGGTAAGGGTGTAACTCTTTTGTACTGAAGTCAGTTTAATAAAAAACTACACAAGATACATGTTTTATTAAGTGCTTTTATGTACATCTAACCCTTTCAGGTATTCTTATCTGGATTCATAACAGATGACTGAGGCTGGTAGTTACGTATATTACCAGCTGATTAGTGGCAAAACCAGGATTGGAACATCGGTCTTACTTGCTGGCATCTTAGTTTATTCTGGCTGTTATAAGAAAATACCATAGACCAGGTGGCTTATAAACAACAGAAATTTCTCTCTCATTTCTGGAGTCTGGAAGTGTGGGTTCCTGGTGCCAGCATGATCAGGTTCTGGTGAGACCCCTCTTCCAGGTTGCAAACTGCTAGTTTCTCTTGTAACCTCACGTGATGGGAAGAGAGGGCTCTGGTCTTTCCCTCTACTTACAAGGGCACAAATCCCATTTATAAAGGCCCCACCCTCAGAATCTAATTATCTTCCAAAAGCCCTACCTTCAAATACCATCACTTGGCGGATTTAGACTTCAACTTATGAATCTGGGGGGGGAGAGAGATGCAGACATTTAGTTTATAACAGCCGGGTTCCATAGTTACTAGCTAGATAGACCTCTGATGGATCCAGGGATCCAGGAGGATATGCAGAAAGGCACTAAACGGGGTGTAGAAGTGTATGGGTATGTGAGTCTGTGAGTATTCACTCTAAAAGTGCAGTTGTATAAAAATTTAATGTTCTACTCATTCTTGGATTTGTTCCCAATTTCATTTTACAGAATAGATGTTAAGATACTTCTGACTACAGGCCAAAATGATTCAAAGCTGGGTGCAGTGGTGTGCATCTATAGTCCCAGCTACTTGGGAGGCTGAAGCAGGAAGCTCACATGAGCCCAGGAGTTTTAGGCAACATAGACCTTGTCTCTAAAAAACAAATGAAAAATATTCAAACTCTGATGACTGATAGTAATAAAGAACTCTGCTCACAACTGCATTTTTTTGTGTGTATGGTAAGGGTATTGATTTGTAACTAGTATTCTTTTGAAAAATACTTTTTGGGATGACACATTTTTTCAAACTCTTGATTTTATTTTCTGGAACTGGATGTCGTATTATATCACTGGAAGTTTATTCATGGCTCTCTTTGAAATGAATATTTATGTGCCTGTGCAAAGCTCCCCTCACACCTCCAAGCAGAACCAATCACCAATCAATGGTATCACAATGAAAGTCAGAGGTAGAAAGAGCAGGTTGAGATTGACTAATACAAAACATAAAACTAGAGTCCATTAGACACTAAAGGAGCCTCATGGTTGCATTTCTTTCTCCCCATTTCTACTGGGCAGTCTTATTTCTGGGTAGGAGCTCTGATCCAAAGAGACTAGTGAAGGGCAGGCCTTAAGTAGACAGGAAATGTTCATGTAGGAACTGCTATCTTGCTGAAGCCCTTCTGAAATCCCCTCTTCTCCCAGAAAGGGAGCTCTCTCTGACCTTACCTCTTCCCCCTTATCTATCCCTATCATCAGTTAGAACATGGTGCCATGCATTGTCTGTTACCTTTGTAGTGTAAGTTCCTTGAAGGTAAGGCTTACGTCTTTGTCTTTGGTTTGTGGTAGTAGAAGGCCACCCTAATACTGAATGATGTAAAATTTCCAGATAAACTTATTGTTCATCATATAGATGGCATACATTTCCTTCTATTCCTACCTGTCTCCAACTCTTGTATTGTATTCGAGTTAATGAGCTAATTCCATATGAAATGGCACAATGATCCTTAACATGTGAACGCTCAGTTATTGATGATAGGTGCTTTCTCAGTTTTAAAAAGCTCTGCTCGAAGAAAGGTTTTGGTTTTTCTCTATTTTATGAAAAGTCTTTGTGTGCAGGTAGGTGTTAAGTCTGTACTTCAAAGGTTTTGATAATCCTCACCCAGATATCTCAGATAAACAAAATCCTCTTGTTGAGCAAATAATAAAAACAGAATACCTTAGACCCATGTTCCTGAGTTTTCCTATATCCATTTAAGGCAACATAAATACCGAAATAAAACCTTACTTAATTTGTTCACAAGTTTTTTTCCTCTCTCTTCCTTCAAGAGGAAGATGAGCAAAAAAAAAAAAAAACTGAAAAACTTATCGGGTATATTTCAATCTAAGATTACTAGATTTCTTATTTTCTAGCCTTCACTCAGTCAGACCCAGTGAAGTTAGAGGAATTTTTATGTGATGTCACATTTTTAAAATGAATAATAAATAGTTCAGGGAAACATGTTAACGAAAAAAAGTCAAAGTTGTTAGCATAGTTGTATAGGGTACCACATTTAGTTTTTCATAGAATTTTTCAAATACCTGAGATAACAAAACATACCAGGTACCAAAGTGTGACTTTAACATCCTATGACTTCTGTTTCCTTAAGCTGCTGAGATTCTTCCCTGTTAAAGCCTGGGAATTTCAGGAACACTTCTACAAGAACCTAGTCGTGAAATTGCCCGGTGGCTTAGATGTCTTTGGGGAAAAATAACACTTTGTTTAGAGGGAGGGTGCTGCAGGAGTTTGTTTTCCCCTTTTCTCCTGCTCTGATCCTTTGTTTTCTCATACTCACTTAGAATAATCGTTGAAACATGATGAAGGAGGCCTGGGAGGGATCTTGCAAATGTGTCTAAGCACTTTTAGAGTTGTTTCACCAGGATCCCCAGAGGACTTAAACGTTTTTATTTCCACTCAGGAGCTGTTGGGGAAATTTGGGAGGAAGCAAGGGAAGGGAACATGTTTTCAGCCTAGTGAGTAACCTACCTTAGCCAAGTATAGGTATCACAAAGGATTGTCATGTAGCTCAAAGAGATGTACTTTTTTTTTCTTATAGACTACCTTCCTCGTAACAGCCTCTTCTGATACAGATTTTAAAATCTGAGATAATAGCAGGAACACAGAGCTTCAGGATTCCTGTTTCTTCCTCTGGGCTTCTGAAAGGCAGATGCTGATGTTCAGATTTGCACTTTTAATGGTGCCGTAATTCACTGGTTAAACATGTCATTGCCGTCTCTGATGTTTTCATTGTGCTCTAGGGAATCTCTTAGAGGACACACAGCTCAGAACTCTGAATGCATCCACCCCAACAGTCCTCTTTATTATCCACTCCCAAAACACTATTTTGAGGAGATTTCTTCCTTTATACATTTTACTTAAATATACTTATTGAGAAGTCTTAAGCGTGTGTAGGAAAATAAAAAAAAAAAATGGAATGAATAATTTAGGAAGCTCATCTAAGTGACTGGGTAGCTCTGACAGTTGGCTTCTGGAAAGGCAGAGCTCTGTTACATATTGTATGACATAAACAAGGTTTCTTTTCAAAAGATGGTTTATTATTAGTGATTCTTTGGGAAATAGGAAGAGCAGCAATAGGAAAAAGACTTTGCTTTGGTTCTCTAGTGTAACTTCAGTCAGAGGTCGTCAAGGGCCCACAGGGCCTTCTGGTTGGGGGTGCTGGTGGTTGGTCTAAGATGAGAGGGGGTAGGAGGGCACATGAATGAGTTCAATTTCCAGCCAACATCAGCAAAAACCAGGAAGAGGAGGTGTATACTATTTGTTTTGAGAGAGATGACTGTTAGTGTTATCCGACCAAATTGGATCCACTCACCCAGTGCAGCAAAGCCAAACACTTATATCAGGATTGCAGTGAGCGAAAATGAGGCATTTACTGCAGTACACCAAGCAAGGAGAACTGGGCGGCTAATGATTAGGACCCAAACTCCCTGATGCATTACAGATAAAGGTTTTCAAAGGTGGGGAGGCAGAAGTCACAGGCAAAGTGATAAATTGGCACATTGAGACTATACATTGGTTTGACCTAAAAAGGGAGAGCATCTCAAACTGGGGAACCACAGATGCATAGACGGATTTGAAGATTTCTGATCTGCAATTGGTTAAAGAAGTATAGCTTTATCTAAAAATTTCAGGTCAGCAGAAAAGAATGTTAGCACTGGCTTATGGAGGTGACCTCCTCCAGGCCCCTCAGAAAGAAATTGAGAACAAAGAGCAGTGGTCAGAGTTCAGTCCTCAGATTCCCCCTTATCTGAGGTCTGTGTGCCAGAGGATGCATTTGGTGGAGGTGCAGGTTTCTGAGAAACAACTCAGGGACATGTGTTAAGATGTTATCTTCAGTTTCTAAAAAGAAAGAAACGTTCTGGTGACTCTACCTTCTTTGGCTATTGTTTTAAGCTACTACCTTCTTGCTTATCATGTTGCTCATTTACTTCTCAAGGCTGGCTAAGTTTCAAGAATTTCCCTTGAAGAAATTCAAGATTTTCCTTTATTTCCATGCTATGGAGGTGAGAGATACCTGACAGGCCCCCAGGAGTGGGTCCCTGCTGTGTCTCAGTAAACTCTCTAACTGCCAGAAGCCTCAAAAGAGAGTGCAAATTGCTTTCTTATCCTTTATTTTTTAAGGCCCATCTTACCTATTACTGCCTATAAAAACAACTAGACTTAGGGGCTCAAAAAAGACTTGTCAAAGTGAATTGCCCTAAATAAAATGTAACACCAATAATGGTGAGAGTGTGGGGGTAACTCTGACACACTGATGGTGGAATTATAACTTGTACCACCGCTTTAAGAATTGAGTTAGAAGTATCTATCCAACCCAGCATTTCTATTTCATTATAACTAGAAGGAGGTAAGCATAAAAATAACTACTGCCACATAACAAAACCAGAAGTCCTCCCATATTAATGGGAAACCACCTATGGGGCAGTTAAACGGAATGAGTTAGATCTGTATCAAGCTCAGCAAAGACAAGTTAAAACTCAGCCACCTCTAAGATGCATTGAGTGGGAAAAAAAAAAGTAATCATATACCTTTTATGAGATACCGTATAGTTTCTGTAGCTACATTTATGTGCAATCACACATAAGTGTGTGTATGTGTATGTATAGATGTGTCTGGAAGGAGAATAAACCTAATTTCTACCTCTGAAAAGGAAGAGAGGGACTGGGCACAGTGGCTCACACCTGTAATTCCAACATTTTGGGAGGCTGAGGTGGGCAGATGGCTTGACGCTAGGAGTTCAAGACCAGCTTGGGCAACATGGCAAAATTCCATCTGTGCCAAAATATATATATATATATATATATATGAAAAATTTGACCAGGCATGGTGGTGTGCACCTGCAGTCCCAGCCACTCAGGAGGCTGAGACTGGAGGATTGCTCGAGACAAGGAGGTCGAGGCTGCAGTGAGCCGAGCATACACTACTGTACTCCGTCCTGTGTCACAGGTGACAGAGTGAGACCCTATCTCCAAAGAGGGAAAGGGAAGAAGAAGAAGAGAGGGGACAACAGAGATAGAAGAGAGAGGATAACCACAGAGATAGAGGATAGAGGATAACCACAGAGATAGAAGAGAGAGGATAACCACAGAGATAGAAGAGAGAGGATAACCATAGATGATTTAGCCTTCTTCGAAATGCCACGAAAGTATGTAATTTAAGCCTAAACCAGAAAGTAAAGCATTGCTCCTTCTATGGTGCGACTGGGTAGTATGTGGGTCCAGGGGACGCTTTTGCATCATCAAGTAATCTGTCAACGTATTTCAGATAAGAAACAGCAAGATTTACTGGAGTAGACAGGAATTATTTCTACTGGTAACTCACTGGGTTACCCTTACTCATTGCTTACCTTGCCTTACTTCAGATTTGGCTATTCATAAAATGCTGGCTTTTGTTTAACTCATAGATGTCTTACAAATACTAATTATGCAGTTTTGGATGAGAATGAATACATTTTCCCTTCATGGCTGAATAGTTTCTTACAGAAAGCCAAGCTAAGCATCACAAGCAGGAGCGTGTGAGGGTCATAAAAATCATAGGTGCTGATGTAAAAAGATGACTACTACAGGAGGGAAAAACCGTGTCTGCATTTAGTTAAAGGGAAGAATAGCATGGTATCTGGGGAACACAAAGGATGTTACTGAACTACATAAATGTAGTTTTTAAAATGGCACACCTACGTTAACCTGCCAGCCCTCGCCCTGTAGCCTCATTATCTGTTTGAGGAAAATTTGCTGTTCCAAGACTTTTTCTCCTCTTCTTCACATGCTTACTCGTGAGTTTTGCAAGACTGCTGCATTTAAATCCTCTTTCCAGGTGACTTTGAAACCATTCTTGAGATACTCAGCCATGTTCTCTGAAAATGGCCACAGAGACCCATTTATGTTTCTTTAGACGTGAAGCTTCTTTTAGTCTCAGTAATTCCACATCAAATTAGTTTTTCAATGTGTATCTTACATGAAGTCAGGATAGAAAAATCAATAAAATCCAACTCTTTGGCTTAAATTAATCTAGTCTTAGAACCATGGAAATAATGTCCATTGTGCTGGCTGAATCAAATTAGTTTATTGATCAGTTCTTCAACTGGTTTGTTTGTTACTTGAGGCCTATATTAACCCTTTCCTTCGTGGGTCTTTGATTCACCAAACGTTCTAGTGGAAGATAAAATGGAACTCTCCGAATCACTGTTATCTGCTGCATGGAGATGTATTTTATGCTGTATCTATTCAGATAAGTATATTTTATTAGTGTGTAGTGAACATAAAACTGCCACCCTATACTGCTTCACTTGTCCCCCACAGGAAATTGGTTGTTACAGTAGAGCATCTTGGAGTGACTCGGTTTTTTCAGGCATTAGCATCAAAAGTTAGGTGTGTCCCCCCAAATCCTTTATTTCAATAGCAGACCATTAATGCATCTTTGCACTTGCATCTAAAGCTATTTTGGTAACTCATCATTTTATATAATAAGTACATATTATGTTCACTAAACTTCCTGGATATTGTGTGCTGGACATATAAGATGAAATAGAAGTAATGATACACTCAAAAGGATAATTAGGGAAGACAGATTCATAAGTAAATAAATGCAGCCATAGGACTATGAACAAGGGTAAGAAGTAAAAAATACAGAAGTAGCCAACTTATATTTTGACTCTGTAGCATCTTTTGAAGTAACCAGCTTCACATGATTAGTCTATACAAATTACTTTTAGTGTTAAAAAAAAAAAAAAAAAAAACTAAATTGATGTGTGAGAAAGCACCTTACTGGGTAGCTAGTACATTTCAGGCTTTCAATGTATTTGCTTCCCCTTCCTTACCTCAAGCTTTGGGATGTCCCATTCCATAAACAGGTGGTTACTTCATCCATACCTTTAAGTAAATTGATACATTTTTGTGGTATTCATTTCCAAATCCCATTTTCCAGATTGGCAGACTCTCATATTTTAGTGTGACCTCACTGGACACAACTTTATTTCCCTGATCGTTATATTCATGTTTTTGTGTCTTCTCCAGCTCCATCACATTTTTGTTGAAGTGCAATACTTTGAACTTCACACAGTGTCCCAAGTGTGGAAGCACCCTCATTCTCCAAAATCCTGGGATAAAGTTTTCTACCTTTTCTGATGGTAGTTGACATTTTGTTGGACGTTTTTCTAGATAACGGCACACTGGGTCAATCTCTTCAAAAATAGTTTATGATATCATGAAGGTCTCTTTCTTAAGTTGTGCCTGAGAGAGAGCCCATCAAACTACCAGTAAATGTAGATTGTACTTTCAGTAAAAAATGCTGTGTTTTATTTGCCCACAGAGAAATTCACTGGTTGGTTGTTTCTTGATTGTTTGCCAGTTACAGCTTCAGAAGTTTGCTCTGCAAATCACGTCTGGTGTCTTGGTGGTTTTGTGCCTATAGTCTGTATTAGCTGCAAATGTTTTTGTCGTTTGCACATTAAAAGATTTCAAAGTGTATTTACTACAGAATGTGTTAGAACTCAGTTGAATCCATTTATTCCTCTCCATGTTTCCATATTTCTAAAGCTATCTTCTCTGTATAATACAGAACAATATTAATCAATTTCATGGCAACTTTTTTGCAAGTAGAGTTTGAAGCCTTGGTAACTTTATGAAATATTTTACACAAGTAATAATATCTAGTACACATATATAAGGTACAAAGAATAAAAATATACTGAACACTCACATACTTGCTACTCGGCTAAAGCAACAGGGCATTACCAATAACTATGTGCCCCTCCCCAGGTGTATTTCTCTCTATCCAGAGATGACCTATAACCAGAATTTATCATTCTCTTGCTTCTTTTTAGGGTTTTGCTATAGGTTTTTCTCCAAACAATAATAAAAATATGTTTTTTTTATTCACAGTTTTTAAACTTTTAAGTTCAAGGGTACATGTACAGGTTTGTTATATAGGTAAACTTTTATCACTAGGGTTTGTTGTAAACCCTAGTGATTATATTATTTATGTTATTTGTTATAAACCCAGATTATTTCATCACTTAGGTATTAAGCCTAGGACCACCCATTAGTTATTTTTCATGATCCTCCAACCTGTGATAATTATAATTTTTATATAGATGTGTCATATTCTATATATTTTTCTGGAACTTTTTTTTATTAACATTGTGAGTTTCACCTACATTGATATATATGGTTCTCACCAATTTTCAGCTGTACTGTGGTATTTCAGTGTATACCTTTATCATGATGTATTTTTCCTGTCAGTGGATAGTTGGGGATGTGTGTGTGTGTGTGTGTGTGTGTGTGTGTGTGTGTTTGTGTGTATTATTTCATACTGTACTGTAGTAAACATTCTTGTACTTGTGTAAGAATTTCTTCAGGGTTTATACTTCGAAGTGAAATTCATGGGTCAAATGGGCTATATGACTCTTCCTCCATACCATATATAGGAAGTTGTATTTCAAAGTTGTGTTCATTTGAGTTGTCACCATAAATATATGCGCCCTCCTTGTTCAATATCTTTGCTGTACTGATTTTCTGTTTTTTTTTTTTTCCGAATCTGTTGAAGTGAAATGGTGTCACACTGTGTCTTTAATATTACCATTTAGGTTGAGTATCTTTTTCATATATTTATTATATATTTGGTGTTATTTTTTTCTTTGAAATACCCGTTCATGGCTTTGGGTTACTTTCTTTTCTAGGTAATTTATAGTAGTTCTTCGGACATTACAACTGCTAACCTGTTGATTACGTGTTACAAAGATCTTTCAATTTGTGGCTAACATGTTGGTTATGTGTTACAAAGATCTTTCAATTTGTGCTTTATGTGTTACTTTATCTGTGTTTTCATGAAACCATATTCTTAATCTTACTGCAATTTGATGTATTAGCCTTTAAGTTATTATTTTTTATTTAAATAGTCCTTATTTACCACAATGTCAAAAGTATTCTTCTTTTCTTCTAACATTTTCAAAGTTTTTCTTTTGACATTGAAATATCTGATCCACTGGAATTGGTTGGTGTGTGAGCTGTGAAGTGGGGATTCAGTTTTGTTTATTCAAGTGTTAACTAGTTGTCTCAGCATCACTTACTGTAATGATTTATACTTTCAGCTCTGTCAATATCAAGAGTGTGTGTGTGTGTGTGTGTGTGTGTGTGTGTGTGTGTATTAAAATTCAATTTTGTTGCAAAAAATAGAAAAAAAAACAGTGGCTTGTTAAACATGGAGTTTGTCTCACGCAATAAGTTCTCCGTGGTCTGGAGCAAAGTCGTTGAGGCTGGCATAGCAGCTCAGCAGTGTCATCAAGGACCTAGCTTCCTTTTACATTACATCATTGCCATCCTTGACATTTTCCTCATGGATACCTTAATCCCAGGTTTCATATTTGTGTTTAAGTCCGGGGGAAAAGAGAATAAAAAAAGACAAAGACCTGATCTTGTTGTGCTTTACTTTTTAATTTTTTAGGAAGGGAAATTTTTTTAAGAATTTAAACCAAGATCTTACTGTATAAAACCGTTACATGTACACCACCCTTAGCTGAAAGGAGGCTGGGAATTAAAATAGAGCACTTATTTGAGTCGTTTCCACTGTGGAAGAAAACAAGGAGGAATGGAGTTGGGAGAACTGTTGAGTGAGCCAGCTTACAGCATATGCCACAGTGGGCTGTTTCTGGCCTCTGCTTTTCCACTGGGCGGTATACTTATCTCTTCCCCAATATCGCGTTATCTAGAACTTTATTTTTATTTTTCAGACAAGGTCTTGCTCAGTCAGCAAGGCTGGGGTGCAGTGACACAGTCATGGCTCACTGCAGCCTCAATCACCTGGGCTCAAGCAATTCTTCCACTTCAGCTTCCCAAGTAGCTGGGACTACAGGCCCACGCCACCCCATCTGGCTAATTTTTTTGAATTTTTGTAGAAACAGGGTTTTGCCACATGGCCCAGGCTGGCCTTAAACTCCTGGCCTTGGCATTCCACTAGCCTCCGTCTCCCAAAATCTATTTATAGACAAATGACAAATTGTATATATTTATTGTATACAATGTGATGTTTTTATATATGTATATACTATCAAGTGATTGAACTAAACAAATTAACATAGCCATTATCATTACCTCACGTACTTTTTCGTGGTGAGAACATTTAAAATCTGTCTTGGCAATTTTCAAGTATATCATACACTATTAATTTTCATCACCATGATGTAGGGTGGATCTCCAGAATTTATTCCCCTTGGCTGACACTGTGTACCCTGTAACCAACATCTTCCCATTCCCTGCTTGCCTCCCCAACCTCCACCCCCAAGCCCTGGTAACCACCATTCCACTCATTGCTTCTGTGAGCCCTTGTTTCTTAAAGATTCCACATATAAGTGAGATTATGCAGCATTTATCTTTCTATGTCTGTCACTAAGCATAACTTTAAAAGTGTCTTTTGTGTGGTATGGAAAGCCCCACCCCCAGCCCCATTTCCTATCCTTCTTTTTTCTTCAAGCATCTCAGCTGTTCTTGTTCCTTTTATCTCCCATATACTTTTTAGAATTAACAAGTTGTACACACATGTGGACCAACACACACAGGGTAATTTCACTGCATTGTACTGAATTTATAGATTAATTTAAGAATAACTGACGTACTCACAATATCTTTTATTTTTGAGCATGGTACATTTATTCAGGTCTTCCTGAATATCTTACAGTAAAGTACACAATGTCTTTATATAATTTTCTCCTGAAACTGATAGAGTTAAAAACATAATAACTAAAAGAATGGAATGTATTGCACATTATTATTTACATCACATAAATAAACCTGAATATAAACCAGTAATCTACACTTCACAAGAACTCATACAAACAAAAGGATATATAACAAATACATTAGGATGTTTTTCTATAGTCACTGTGGAATGGAAATAGGAATGAGATAACAGGCCTATGCTGATACATGAGCCAAGAGTCAAGCAGTATTAGTAACTCAAAGTTCAGAATGTCAAAAAATATAATAAAAAGTTCTGTAATATTTTAATATATTTTTCTGGATTCTTTTTTGTTGCTAGTTACAAAATTTTTAAACTTTGTTTTATAATCCTTTACTGCTGGGATATAGAAATGCTTTTGCTTGTTAGCATGTTGATCTCGGAGCTAGCCATCTTGTAAAATTATTTTTATCTTTGGGTTTATTTGGCATTTCTATAAAAGAAATTACAGTCTTCATGTGACAGGTTTTTTCTTGCCATATTGCACAGTACAATGTCGAATGGAACCAACAATACTAAATATATTTGATTTGTTTTAATTTTTAAAGGGGCTACTTCAAGTGTTTTATCACTGTACATGACTTAAGCAAGTTCCTATAAATTCCTGTACATGACTTAAGCAAGGTCCACTCTTGGTGAGTGGTTGTTCATGTGCTTTTTGATATTATTATACATTTTCTTCATTCTCTATTTGGTTCAATTTGCCATTATTTTGGGTTTTTCTTACATTGATGCTCATGAATAAGAGCAGTGTTTAATTGTCCTTTCTATATTTTCCTGTGTGGTTTTAATCTCATAAAATGAGTTGGGGAGTATTTATTTCTAATCTTTATTCAAAATGTTTTAAGACTAAATTGACGGCCATAAAATAGTTGCGTGATCATGGAGAAGTTACTTAATCCTAAATCTTCACTTTCCTTATGAATAAAATTAGAATAATAATACTGATGCCATGAGGTTATTAAGAGATTGAATTGAAGTAAACCATATGAAGTACTTAGCTCATTGACCAACATACGGTAAATATACAAAAAAAAATCCGTGAATATTATCTATCATTAGTCCTTTTATATTCATAAACATATGGGCTTGTTCTTTCCTTATGGAAAACAAATTGCCTTTTATGTATTGTAGGTATACAAGCATGGATTTTAACAACCACTTAATGTGATTAATTTTAAGCATTATTAGAATAACCAAGTATCAGAGATCAGGTCTATGGAAACAGGGCCTCCTTGGCTTAAACTCATCTGTTCTGCTTTGATGTTAGAGCTGCTAGCAACAGGCAGAGAAAAACAAAGTTGTTTTGAATTCTCAAATAATTTTTCATTTTAAAGTTGATTCTAGGCTGGGCATGGTGGCTCATATCTGTAATTCCAACACTTTGGGAGGCCAAGGTGGGAGGATCCGTTAAGCCTAGGAGTTTGAGAGCAGCCTGGGCAACATAGGGAGATCCTGCTTCTATGAAACTTTAAAAATTAGTGGGGCATGGCGGCATGCTCCTGTAGTCCCAACTACTTGACAGGCTGAGGTGGGAGGATCACTTGAGCCTGAGAGAGAAGGCTGCAGTGAGCCATGATCACACCATGCAGTCCATCCTGGGCAACAGAGTGGGACCCTGTCTTAAAAGTTTGAGTCCAATTTCATAGGACTGCTAACTCAAATCCATTTAAACAAGAAGGTACGTAGGTAAGCACTTGAGAACCATATCTTTGAGGCAATCAGCATAGCCTCTATCCTATGCATGTTTTAGGATAGACGAATTCAGTGGCTTCCAACCAGGTATGATTGTGCCTCCAGGGGACGTTAGGTGGTGCCTGGAGATGTTTTGGTTGTTACAGCTGGGGTGCTATCTAATGGGTTGAGGCCAAGGATGCTGCTTAACATCATGCAATACACAGTGCAGCCTTCATAACAGAATTATCTGATCCAAAATGTCACTAGTGCTACCTTTAAAACCTGCATTGTCAAGGTGATTCTCCAACGTGGCATTTCTATGTCTATTGGGGGTTCCTAATTCAAAATTCCACAATTACAGGCTCTATCCCTAGAGATTCTATTTCAGCTTGGTAGAGCTTAACACCTGGCTCTTTAAGCATGCAGATGAGTTTGATACATGTGTTCCAGAAAGTTCATTATAAGACATAATAAAATAAATGAAGAGTGAAAACATGTTGATAAATGCATTTTCCAAGTACATAGAGAGCAACAAGGAAAAGAATAGTCAGACAGCAGTGAGACTATTTGTGCTCAGAGATATGAATTTGGGAGCAGTCAGACTCTCACTGGCTCTTTCTTGTGGTGGTAACAGTGATTTCTCCAGTCACTTGCTGTTGTGCGACAATAGTTTCTTACCCAGTTATATAACAGCACAGCTGAACGGTTTCTGTCATTATCAAGCACTTTGTGCTCAGCCAGCCACATTTTCAGGGTCACTTCAGTGGTGAGAATCTGTCGTCATTCTAGGCAGGCTGGAAACAGGGCTGAGTGAAATTCATTTCTTGCAATTCTGGTTACAGTTAGGGTTAAGAATACCTAGAGATATTTTCTGACCATCCTTTTTAGCCACGGTGTTCACTAATGTCACTTAGGAAAAAAAAAAACTTATGGATAATATTTCTATAATGGGTGATTTTTGGTTAATGCCTGTATAGCACTTATAATCTTCCAGCAAGTGTCCTAAGTTCTTTAAATATATTAATGTAATTTTCATGACAGCCTAATGACGTACTTTCTGTTACTATTCCCATTTTTTAGATGAGAAAAATTAGGCGGGGAGTTAGGGGAGGCAGATAAGTAATTTTCTCATGGTCTTAAAGCTGGTGGAAGTGGGGACTGAAACCCATTCATTCTTGTTTCAGAGTCTAGGCTCTCAGCCACTTGAACAAACTCTTTGAGATACTTTCTCAAAATTCTGTGATGATAACATTAAACTTAAAAAATGTTCGTGCCCTAGAAGTTTATTGTTTAAAAGATCTCAGCTTTTAAGTGAATGCCCTCCTTTATGCATTTGGATAGTTTCTCCTACTTTATTTCTGCAAATGTCTTAAGACCTAACTGCTGTTGAATGTGAATTACCTTTCCTGAATGTGAATTACCTTACATTGTTGCCATATTGGATTCCATGAGAGCCTCTTGATGGTGACTGAATTATTTCCTTGAGAGTAGGAAAGACATAAGATAAAAGAAAAAAAAAATGATCATTGTAATTTTTTGGACATATCATTGAAGTGTGTCATTCAGCAAATTGTTAATCACTTTTTGGATTATCCACAGGAATTTCCAAGTTTCATTTTACCTAATGCTCAGCTGACTCATAGTCTGTCACCTGTAAGATGAAGCCAGAGAGAGATCAAACCCAGAAACTGGAATTAGTGTCAGTGAGTGACTTCTGAGTGTGAGCCAAGTAAATAAAAACAGTTTTCAAATTCTCAATTAGATATTATCTATCCCTTATATTTGTATTTGAAAGTTGACTCCAATGATATATTAATTAATGTGATAAATTATCTTTTTTTAAAGAGAGGAAATATAGATGAAAGATGGTTGTAAAACCAATATTTCAGTCAAGCAGTTGAAATTTCCACCATGAATTAATTACATTGTTTGATGCCACCTCACTTTTATGTTCTCTGGAATGACAGTTCACCTCTGAGCATGTGTGTTTATTATTTTTGTTTATTTTGGTTAATATTAGGTAGATTAAACATTTAAGTGTATTTAGTGTCTCTTTGCTTCTAAAATTTGAAAAAAAAACTTCAAAGAACTAGATTTGAGACTTTCAGTGTGTAATGGTTTTCTGCTTCTGGCAGAATTAAGTAAGGGAGTGAGTTTGCAAAGAAGTGACATGTAATAATGGCGATGTTGATAACAAAGACAATTAAAACCACAGGTTATAGCCACCTGACCGTATCAGCAGATTGCATATGGCCTGAAAATGCCACATGTTGTTGATACCCCTTCCTCAAGCCAAATAGGTTTCAAACAAATTTCAACCATAGCAAGACTTTATCTGGAGGTCACTCATCCAGTATTTGTAAACATTTAAAACATAATTGATAATAACAAACAAAAGCCTCTGGACAGCCAGAATAGATGCTACAAAGCCAAAACACTAAACCCGTGTATTTGTCCACCATAAAGGGCTATAACAAAGTGTATTTGCTCTTTCAGTAGAATACAGTTGTTCTAATTGTCCTGATAGTGGTGATTTCCAGACACATTAGAAGGTAGGAGAAAGGAGGGTATTACAGACTTCATAAACAAGGCTGGGCACAGTGGCTCACGCCTGTAATCTCAGCACTTTGGGAGGCTGAGGCAGGTGGATTAGTTAAGGTCAGAAATTTGAGACCAGCCTGGCCAACATGGTGAAACCCCATTTCTACTAAAAATACATTAGTAGTAAAAATCAGCCAGGTACTGTGGTGCACGCCTGTAATCCCAGCTACTCTGGAGGCTGAGATGGGAGAATCGCTTGAACCCAGAAGAAGGAGGTTGCAGTGAGCTGAGACCGCACCACTGCACTCTAGCCTGGGTGGAAGAGTAAGACTCCGTCTCAAAACACAAACAAAAGTGAAGCATTTCTACTTTACAGCTAAAAACAAACTAAACCCTGAAAGTCAGAAAAATTGAAAGAGCAGCAACATTAAGAGCACAACATAATTTGATTGTGATAAGCCTAAGTTGTAAACAATGGCTAAATTTTATTTGATATAGGATGTTTAGTAAAGCAAAGTTTGCAATGCATTTAAAAAGAGATTAACCACTCTTTTCCACCCAAGAAATTAGAAAACAGCCCCTGATCACATGACAATATCCTATTGTGTGTTGCTTACCTAGGACAGTAAAGTCGTTGCTCCTCTGACACTGTTCAGAGCAGTAATTATCAGGTTGTCAAGTCTTTTACTGTTTTACAAAACATGGGGCACCTGAGTCTGGAAATGATGGAGCAGACACAGAATAAATGGGCCCACTTTGCTCACTCATCAGGAATTCTCTGGCTATGCCTCTGCCACATGCCCAGGAAGTACAATGCTCTTTTATCACATTTTCCTTATAACTCTCCTTCTGTTTTCTGCCATCATCCTTAGCTCCTGCTATCATTTTTGGAGATTTCAGCCTCTGTGTTGACAATTCATCTGGGGTTCCCTAAATGACAGCTTGAAAATCTGTTTTATTCCAGCGCACCATAGTTATTGCAGGAGGCAGTCGCCATGTGAAATCGAGTTACCCACACCCTGTAGGTTATATTGGAATGATAATTGCAAGATGCCCAGTGTGCCTGAAATAAATTTGAGGGCTTTGTGTTTAGCATTCTTTGGAAATTAAATTTTTAGTCAGGAAAGTAAACTGGGATCAACAGTAAAAAAAAAAAAAAACAAACAAAAATTGGTAGGATGATTTTCTCCATTTCATGGGTTCCTTGTGGGGTTTATCTACAAAGCTGGGGCCAAGAGGCTATCACAGACCTATTATAGACAGACGACACTATTTATTCTGCTCTGGGAACAAAAAGGTTATTACTACAGGAAGTTTTCTAAGCAGCTCCCTCAAGTTCAGCCAATTTGCATTCTAATTTTACTTACTGTTTTCAAAACAATAGGAAAATATAAGTGCCTTGCCATATGACAAAACCATACACCCTACCCCACGGCTATGTTTGTTTAGTGGCTATAGACTGAGCACTGGCTGTGCGCATAGCTGTGAACATAGCTCAGTGCTAGACATACAGGAATGAAGTAGACGGAACCTCCCTGCCCTCAAGGAGTTTACGTACTAGTGGAGAAGAGATAAACACACAAGGTCATGAATAAATAAGAACTGTGGCAGGTGCTCTGATATATATTACCAATGGTGTGAGGAAGAATAAGGGCAAAGAACTGTCTTAGCTGGGGCAATTACATTGGAGGCTTAGACCTGAGCAGTGAGTCAACCAGCCACACAGCAAAGCTGGCAAAAGAGCATTGCAGGTGGAGAGCCCAGTGAGTTCAGCAGCCCTGAAAAGGAAAGGCTTGTCACATTCAAGGAGCTGAATAAAAGCTTGTATGAGCAGGCCCTGTGACCTGAAGGGAATGCTGATAGCTGAAGTGGAAATGAAGACAGTGAGTAGCATATATAGGGCCTTGTAGGGTACTATAAATGCTTGGATTTATCCTTTAAAAAAAGGACACTATCACAGGATATGTAGCAGAAGAGTGTGGTATGATTTCATTCACATTTTGCAAAGATTCCATTTGTTGGCTAAGGCAGCAGGCTGGAGGGAGCAAGAATAGAAGCAGGAAGATGAGTTGAGAAGCCCCTGCAGTGATCAGAGCAGAGGTGGTGAGAGCTTGGGCTAGAGAGTGAGGGTGATGTGAAGTGGGCAGACGGGATATGTCTTGGAGGTGGCAGTGATGGGAAATGCTGATGGATTGGATATTGAGTAATAAAAATGAGGGAGAAACCAAGAATGAATCTTTTTTTTTTTTTTTTTTTTTTTTTTTTTT
>PVKV010015597.1:0-26023 GCA_004027835.1 Alouatta palliata
ATATATATTATTAAAAAAAAAAAAAAAAAAGAACCACTCTGGTGGGGGCCATTGATAATGGGGTTCCTCTCAATTTTGTTGTGAACCTAAAATGGCTCAAAAAATTAGTCTTTAATAAAAAATTTAGCCCAAAACCAAAAAACCAAAACAGAAATTAAAAAGCCATTTTTTAAGCAGAGAAGAGGGATTAGGGAGCTGTGAGACAGAGAGCTGAGCACGGCCTGATCTGAACACAGGGCACGGCCCACCTAGTGACAGCCAAGTCGACAGTGTGCCAGGAGCAGAGTGGCTCCCCTGGGCATATACTGGGTGGGTAGTGAGACAAGAAAAACTCATTTCAAGTGCTATGCAAGCTGAAAGAGAAACAAAGGCACTAAGAGGAGGTTATCTTGTTAAAGAAGATACCCCCCGGCCGACCACAAACTTAATTTGGCTTCCTTTTGGAACTTGGAATTCCAACTTGAACTCATTATTGAACATTAGCTTAACTGTTGCCTTCTCTGAAAGCATCCCTGAAACCCACAGGTGGAATCGGTCCCTCTCACGTGTTCCCATAGCTCGTTATTCTACTATCACTTGCCACCCTGTGTTACAGTGAGCCGCTTACCTGGGCTTCCCCTCCAAAACTGTGAACACCTCAAGCTTGGATAAGGCTTTATCTGTAACCTCAGCAGCCAGCCTTATTCGCAGCACATTGTACCACTCAGAAACATATGTGTGGAATGAATGAATATGACACAGACAAGTAAGCTTGTGGCGAGAGTTATCATGGAGATACTCCTGGCTCTTGTGGCAGAGAAGGGGTATCCTTCACAATGAGGCCTGGAGAAGGGCTACAGTGACTTTGGAGCTAAGTCTTGAGGCTAATCAGGTCCAAGGTACAGGGATAATGTGCAGAGTGCATTTAGGGAATTACAAGTGAGACTAAAGAATGGAGTGAAAGGTGGGGTGCAGTGAGAGATGAGGCTGGAGAGAGGGCAAGTCTCAGATCTCTATCCTCAGCAGCCAGCCTTATTCGCAGCACATTGTACCACTCAGAAACATATGTGTGGAATGAATGAATATGACACAGACAAGCAAGCTTGTGGTGAGAGTTATCATGGAGATACTCCTGGCTCTTGTGGCAGAGAAGGGGTATCCTTCACAATGAGGCCTGGAGAAGGGCTACAGTGACTTTGGAGCTAAGTCTTGAGGCTAATCAGGTCCAAAGTACAGGGATAATGTGCAGAGTGCATTTAGGGAATTACAAGTGAGACTAAAGAATGGAGTGAAAGGTCGGGTGCAGTGAGAGATGAGGCTGGAGAGAGGGCAAGTCTCAGGTCATGGGGGCTCCTGTATGTCAAACTAAAGAGGTGAGGGGGAGTCACTGAAGGGCTTTACATAGGGAAGAGATCAGACCAGATCTGGGCTTTAGGAAGCTCACTAATGTGAATACTAATGATAATAATAATGACAGCTAACCTTTATTTATTAAGTACTTACATCTCAGATACAGTGCCAAGCATTTTATAAGGGTCACAGCTTGAATTTGAACCATGGCAATTTGACATCAGAGCTGATGCTCCGAACCACCAGGTTATGGTGCTTGGACTGGAGGCACAGAGATGTTAGGGGACTGTTGAAGGAATTCAGATGTAAAATAAAGTGCATAAACCCTAAAAAAACAGTGAAGTCATGTCCTCTGCAGCAACATGGATATACCTGGAGGCCATTATCCTAAGCAAATTAATGCAGGAACAGAAAACCAAATACTGCGTGTTCTCACTTAAAAGCAGGAGCTAAATATCAGGTACTCATGGAAATAAAGATGACAACAACAGAAACTGGAGACTGTTAAAGGGGAGAGGGAGGAAAGGGATAAGGGTTGAAAAAGTAACTCCTGGGGAGTATGCTCAGTACCTGCATGACTGGATCATTTTTACCCCAATCTTCAGTATCATGCAATGCACCCCAGTGACAAATGTGCACATGTACCCCCTGAATCTAAAGTAAATATTGGAAAAAAAAAACAAAGTACATAATCTGTCATGGGATTAAGGGGAAAAAAGAAAAAAGGAAAAGTGCCAAGGCTGTGGTATTAGGAAGAGTGGGTTAAAGGTAAAAAGGAGAAAAGATTCTTAGGATTTGGAGACCAACTGGATGTGGGATAAGGGAGTGGGAGAAATGAAGATGTCTTCCAAATTTCTGGCTAAAGGATCAGTATGGATGTTGACAGTATTCACTGAGATAAAAGAAGAGTGGGATAGGCTGGGTGCGGTGGCTCATGCCTGTAATCCCAGCACTTTGGGAGGCTGAGGTGGGTGGATCATTTGAGGTCAGGAGTTCGAGACCAGCCTGGCCAACATAGTGACACCACGTCTCTACTAAAAATAACAAAAATTAGTCAGGTGTGGTGGCAGGCACCTGTAATCCCAACTGCTGGGGAGGCTGAGGCAGGAGAATTGTTTGAACCTGGGAAGCAGAGGTTGTAGTAAGCCAAGATCAGGCCACTGCACTCCAGCCTGGGCAATAGGGCGAGATTCAATCTCAAAAACAAACAAACAAACAAACAAAAAACAAAACAGTTGGATATTATTGTGATGAATAAAGTTATAAATTATTTTATTTCTTCTTTTTCGCTGTCCCTGTATAACTTTTAAAGAGAAAGGCATGAGCTCTCAAAAAGATCACAATGATGTTTTTAAAATTGCTCTATCTAAAGTCTATACAAGCAACAAGACACAGAGTTCATGAAGGGATACAATTTTCCATTTGGCAGTAGTTCCAATGTTAGATAGACTGACTCTGATGCAATAATAAACATATCTTATGAGCACCAAAGGTAGGCTTTTCAATATTTTCTCTAAAAAAAATTAGACTGTTTTCAATTTCTCATTTGGTCAAAAAGAGGAGTTATTAAGTTCATTATCAAAGGTCTTATTTTTGGCTGTATACTTTTAGAGTGGAATAGTCATGCAGGAGATTTCACTTTGCCAGAACAGGACAGTGATGAGAACACTGTATCCAGGGCAACCAAGAGGCCAGCCTTTGCAGTCCATAAATAATCATTCCTCAGCTTGCCCTTTGTAATACTGGTCTCTGAGCTACTTCATGACAGAATGAGCTCAATCAGGAGGCCACTGTTGTCTTTCTTATTTGCAGTTTAAATGACTGCTGAAGAATATTTTATAAGAAAGGCAATGTTTCAATTCTATTGCAAATTGTATTGGCAAAAATCTGCAACTGACTCTTATGATCTTAGTTTGGCTACACGGATACTCTAACCAGAGTAACCAGAAGTCAGATATTTTTCTGGCTGCCAGAAGTGTTATGTATGCTTGATAGTTGTGTTTAATGAAAGCACAACTAAGGCAATAGAAACCTGAAGCTATGCAACGTAGGGATAAAGAGCACTAATACATAACTGACATCATCCTCCCTCCCCATCAAGCCAACTGGAATTTCTCCGCCATGAAGACTTGTGTAAGTTCTCCCCAGAGCACGGAAATCTCACCATCCACTGGATAGCCAGATATCCATTGGATAACACTCATCTGACAACTGAGTCACCATATCGCGGTGGTCAGGAGCCCAGACTTGGGAGTCAGACCAAGTTAGGTCTGATTCACTTTACTCAAGAGCTCTGCAGCAGTGCTTACCACACAGCAGTGGTAAGGGGTAAACTAGATAACACATGTGCCACCGCCTCTGAGATTTCCAAGATCTACAAAGATGTTGGAGACCTGGAAAAAACTGGCTTTAAAATATGAAAAGTAAATCACAAAATTAATAGGCATTCAATTAAATACTTAAAACCTAACTCATCCACTGTCAACTACACTTTAACTCAATTTTTATATAGTTGTATATAAATGAGTAAAAGTTATATGGCTTTATATTTCCTTTAAAAACTGTATAGCAAAAACATATTCACTTTTGGATGAAAGCATATTTTAGTCTGTTTGCTATGATATTGAATGTAGCCTTGTAAGTAAAATGTTTCTTAGGCCTGTGGAGGTCTTAAAATGACTCTAGGTATTTAAAGAAATGGTAGCTCTAATTATCATTATTATAGCAATGATTTTATTATTCTGCTTTATGACATTTCTTGTGCTATACTGAACTGTTTGATGGATGCTCTGTCTTTCCAATTAACGTTTAAGGTCCTTGAGGACAGTATTATAGAGAATGGACTGAATTAAAACACTGGGCTCTGCTCTGGGCTCCACCACTGACCAGGTGTGGAAGCTTGGACCCAGGCTTCACTTTCCTCACATGAAAAACAGGAAGACTAAGATCTGTTTCAACTCCTCTGCCAGGCCATAGTGAGGGCAATGGGCCACACTGAAAATACTTTAACTATGGAAACACATGGGAATATAAGCTTCTGAAGCATCCACAGTGCCTATCAAGGCCCATCAGACACAGGGAGGAGTCAGTGAACATCTGGTGACTTCTACAGAAGGTCCTTTTCTGTCTTCATATCCAAGGAGTACTTGTATATCTATAGTCTTTTCCTCTGTGTTCATTCATTTCACAAATATTGAGCCTCTTGTATGTGCCACATAGCTTACACTAGGAACAGGGGATACAATGGGACACCCAGTATCTATAGTAAAATTGTTCTTTTCCTTTCAGTGTGTGGTTTGATATATCATCATGTATATCTTCTCTGAAAGTAAATAAGACAATTTAAGAAGACTGTCATCTTCTAATTTCTGTCCCCAGTTATAAAAGACTATTTCAGAATGGGCTCTAAGTATTTCTCATAGGGAGTGTTCTCTTTTTGGTCCTGGCTTTTCCAGGCAAGGCTGGGATTTGTTAGAAAGAAACTTGCTCTTTGTTAAACAATGAGAGGAAGCTGCAAAGCTCGGGACTCACAGGTGGCAGGCAGGAGTTCCAGGTGGTTGTGTCGTCACTGCTGGTACTTATGCTGACATTACAGTTGTCCACCTGGGATGCACTCAGGCCATGGGAGGTCCCAGCATCCTCCAGTTCTTCATTTTGTTGCCGCCGTAGGCTCGCCAGCATCTGTAATTCGGATTCACTCATCTGGCTGGGCTGATAGTTTCGCCAGTCATATTCCTGACCATGAGAGAGGAAAATAACAAAGGGTCATTTGGCCTTTGTTAATTCTATGGCTACTAACAAATGCCACAGCCTTAACCCCTGCAGCAGCTCCCCAATTGACAGAGGCCCAAATCCCTAACATGCCTCCATGCGCTGCCTGCCCCATCCATTACACAGCCTCTTGTCCTTTTGCTCCTCACACACTAGCCTCTCTGTCCTTCATTAAGGTCCTCAAAGTCATCAAGTCCTGTCTGCCCTAGTCCTGTGCACATGCAAGTCCCCTCTGCCTTGTGTTCTGGCTAACGCTTAGGCTCCCTTCAGGTCCCCAATTACGTATCACTTCCTCAGGGAAGCCTTTTCTGCAACCATAAACTGGGTCAGCTCCTTTATGATACCCTCTCATAGAATCTTAAAATTTTGACTTTTAGCATTGATCATAGGCGCAGTGATGGAACTGTTTCTGGAGTTTTCAGGTTTGCTGTTAGCTCTACAAGGGCAAGCACCATGACTGTTCTGCTCTCACTGCCTTTCCTAGGTCTGGTGCCTTGTAGGTGCCCAACCAGTTTTCGTAGATGAAGTAAACAAAAACTCAAAGTAGTTGTTTTTATTTTTCGTAAAAAAAGTTTGCCACTGAAAAAGCCCAGTTTCTGAGGGAATTGATGAATTTCAACATTGTAAACATAATTACCAAATATATTCAACTTGCAGTAAGATTGAAAACGACTAGTATTGGTAAAAGCCATCAAATAAAATTTGAGTGTAAGATGGGAACCTGTAAGGTCCGAAAGCCTGGAAGATCTCATAGCTCCAACCGAGGTGGGTTTACTGTATATGTCATCTGTCAAGTACTTTTTGAAAAAGAAACTACTATAGATCTTTAGATGATCGTATAAATTGTGGGGGGCCTTTGGCCAAGCCTCAGATGATAAAAGTTGCCATTTACCAGAAATCACACGGACTTTCCCAACCGTTAACAACTTGCAGCTGCCCCCATCTTTCTCAACCGTAATCAACTTGCAGCTGCCTCTGCCTTTCCCCGCCACGAGCGCCACGGGCGCTCGTGGCTCCTCCCTTGTTTCTGCCTGAGCTGCCCCGAGATTTCCTCGGGCTGCCCCTCCTCCCTCGTCTCCCAGTTACTTGCAGCTGCCTTTATAAGCTGCTTTCCCCCGCTGAATAAACGAGACTTGATCAGACTCCTGTCTTGTCTCCATTCTTCGCGCCTCCTGTCCCTCTTTCATCCCCACTCCCTCTCCCTTGTCCCCGTTGTTGTCCTGCAGGTCGGGACAATAAATATTATTTCACAGTACAGGTGGAAATTGGCATATAGATTTTTCAAAACTTTTCCCTTCCTGTCTCTCTGACCTAAACTAGATTTGATAGCAAACGTTAATTTCAACATTACTAAAATATTAGCATCACATATGAGCAGTGTGATTTAGACGCACAACTGGCATATAACTTAAAAGCAATTTGAAAATTTTCTTGTACATCTGGAAACACTGGTTGTACCAACAAGGATTTTTTTTTTTTCCCAAGACATTCTAGAACTTTTTAGATATTTATATCTCTACACACACTTTCTTGGAGGACTCCCTGAGGCATCTACTGGCTTCTTTTCTGCCTCATAGTAATGTAAAAAGTTAAAAAAAATTTTGAAAAAAATTCTTGGAGTTCCTATGACTTTAAATGCTTTACAATAAAGCATTATTATCATCATAATGTTGGGTTTATAAAAGCTTGTTATCTGACAATGTGATGTGGAGACTTCCTAAAAAGTTGTCAGTGGAAACTCAGTTAAATCTTTATAGTTCATGGCACGAGCAGCTTGGCACTATGAGAGGCCACACAATCCTTAATAAGAGATTTCATGAGCATTTAATATGCTTTCAGAGTTCCTGGGGCAAAACAGGTATCATAAGAAGAAGAATAAAATTTATATCCCAATGAAAAATGCAAAAATAAATAAGGAAACAGGAATAATTTAAATTCAACAGAAGTAGTTGAGGGGACAATTAGCACATACAAAGATGTTCAACATCCTTGTCATTACAGAAATACAAATCAAAACCACAATGAGATACCTTCAAACCCACTGGGATGGTTACAATAAAAAAAGAGACAATAACAATTGTTGACAAGGATGTGGAGAAACTGAAACCCTCATACAGTGTTGGCAGAAATGTAAAATGGTGCAGCCACTTTGGAAAACAGTTTGTCAGTTCCTCAAAACGTTAAACATGTGTGTTACCATGTGACCCAGCAATTCACTCCTAAGGATAAACCAAGTGAACTGAAAACACATGTTCACACAAAACTTGTACACAAATGTTCACAGTAGCATTATCCGTAATAGCCAAAAAGTGAAAACAACCAAAGGTCTATTAACTGATGAGTGGATTTTTGTTTATCCACATAATGGAATATTATTCAGCCTAAAGAGTAATGAAGGGCTGGATGAACCTTGAAAATGTTATGCTACCTGAAAGAAGTAAGACACAAAAGGCCACATATTGTGTAATTTACTTTATATGAAATGTCTAGAACAGCAAATTCACAGAGACAGAAAGTAGATTAGAGGATGGTGAGGCTGGAGGAAAGGGAAATGGGAAGTGACTACTAGTGGGTATATGCTTTCTTTTTGGAGTGATGGAAATGTTCTGAAATTACGTCAAAATGATGGTTGCAGAATCTTTTGAATATACTAAGAACTCCTGAATTTCATACTTTAGAGAGTAAATTTTATGGCATACAAATTATATTTCAATTTTAAAAAAGCAGGTTGGTAATCAGATGTGAACATGAGAGTACTAGCTGCTTGACTGTAGCTGTGGCAGTGAACGAGTCACTTGCTGTTCTTCAGTTTGTCAGTCAAGAAATGGGACTCAGCATTTTAATGTGTTACATAGGTATGTTAGTTGGCTCATCATTGCCAATACACACTTACGCAATGAAAAAGCAATTTTATTTTAATTTTCACAATTTTTCTTAAGAAGAAAGCTTTAAAATGTATGATTAAGTAATTCATTCAGTTTACTTATTTAATCCACAAGGCTGTACTATGCCTGAAGAACAACCCTGGGTGCTAGGACAGAAGAATAAGAGAGGATGTGGCAGTGGGTAAGCCAGACAAATCTAAGTCTGGGCCTTAGTGCCACCACTTACCAGCTGTAAATGACTAGGAAAGTTACCTAACCTCTCTATGCATCAACTTCTTCATCATGGGGACCACAATACATACCTCGTAGCATTTTTGGTGAATTAAATGAAATAATATTACATCGAATGCTTAGTAGAGGCACCTGACAAACAAATATACTAAGGACTCTCCAAATGTATGATTTGTACCTTTAATGGAAACTGTTTGAATGTGTACTTTGTAATACATGTTTATTTATGAATTAAATATATGCACAACTATTTTAAAATAGTATGTAGAGTACAAAACACACATAAAAAAAGGGAATTAAAATGGTTAGGATTTAAAAAAAGAAAATTATTTTAAATTTTTCTTCCTGAATCTGAAGGGGTTGTCTTTGGTACACGCTTTCAGGGATGAGCACAGCCCTCTTCAGAGACCACTGAGTCTCAGTAAATACATATAGTCCCTGTTATTATTATTTCTTCCTCTCATTTCTCTGTCTCCCTCCTTCTAGTCTTTCATCCATTCTGTATTATGCTAGAAACTGGGAGCACACAGAAAACAAGACACACCTCTGTCCTTATGGAGTTCACAGTGTACAAAGAGAGACCTGAGAGATATAATATAACTGGAAATCTAATGTACTGTGAGAAATACAACAGAGTCGTATGAGTAAGACACTTGAGGAATGCAGCACAGATGTGACTAACTGCCCAGTGGTATCATAGAATGCCTCACAGAAGTCTAAGGTGGCATTTGAAAGTAATTAAATTTGTTGACAGATGGAGTTAGTGGCCTTTGGAGGGACTCCACCACTGGCAGGCAGTATTGAAGCTGAGGCTGAAGAAATAGATGGCTGGGATATTCCCTATATTCCATTGCAGTAATGGAAATAGATTGATTCATTAATTTATTCTGTAGAAACTTACTGGGACCCTATTACGTGCCAGGCACTGTTGATGCTACATTTGCTTAGAGCTCTGCATTTCCACGACTTTATTTCATACAACAGTAAAATGTATTTGACAACACGCTGGGAGGGGCAGCCAAAAACCAGCAGAGAGAAGAAAGTAACTTTTTCCAGCATCACGAATAGAGCAAGTGGTGGTGGAGTCAGGTAATTAACTTAGTCCTCTGAAATGTTTTTGATTAGCAATCTCTTAAATCATTTCAAAATCATCAAAAAGGCTAAATCATTTATTCGTTATTTTTAAGAAGCTTTGCAATTAAGTATTTGCATTAAAGTGGACTCCAGCACAAGATGTCATCTAACTAAATTACACAACTGCTGAGAGGCAAAGTGGTTTATGTAATACCATCTCTGAAAGGCTCAAAATGTTCTGTATAACTCAATTTCATCTCAAAATATCCTTGTAGGAAAGAGGGGAGACATTATCAATCAGATTTGTCCTAGAAACGAGGCAACGGGCTGAGGGCTATACACAACTCAGCTGTACTCAGATTGGCAGGCAAGTCCTTCGCTCTCCAAGCCATTCAAGTCATTCATTTTCACTGATCTTTCTCCAGACATTACTGGGAGCCTAAGCCAGTGAAGTTACAAAGACAATTAAGGTACGGCCTTGCTTTCAGAAACCTTACATCTATCAGGGCAACAGAGAGCTATAAAGAAAAAAACTCTAAAATAAGGTAGCATACATTGAGGTATGGTATTAATGATCACATAGGTCCTTGATAATGATTAAAAGGAAAACTGATCGCTCCAGCAAAAAAGAGAAAACAACGAACAGAAACTACTTTTCAACTGGATGCCCTTCGTCCAATCTATTCCTTAAGATGTTAGGACAGAATAGCTTAATTAATCAAATATCTGATGATAGAAGTTTGTGAGCCTCAGATAGGAACAAGTTCTGCTAAACTTTGGGGTAACACAGGGCTAAATCTACAGCGGAGGTGTGGAGAAAAATGAGACATGGCCATGGGATAAGATCAGACCAAGAACCTCACTCTGTTCTTTATGGGTGGAAGGGAAATAGAATTGGGAGAAAACTGGATGTTACTTTTGTTCTGGAGCCTACAAAATCTGTGAGACTTTGTTTCAGTATCAGGCTTACATTGGGACAGTGCCTGATAGCCATGGCCCAAGAGACATCATGTTGCAAAAACTTTTAATAAAAGGGCTATCAAGCAGTCCCCACCTCTGTATTTTTAAACAATTATTCCAAGTGCAACTTTTTAAAAAAGCACTACTACAAAGGAAATGGTAGCTGTTAGGATATAATATTAAAAACAACATAAGAGAAGGGAGATATACAAAATGGTCTGGCCTTTCAGAAAAGAGAAATGTCATTTTGTGGAGGATCAGTTAAAGCTTCATACAGAATGGAGGAGACGGTCTCTAAGCCGGGGCTTGAAGGAGAAGGAGGGTAATATGGCAGCACATTCCAACTATTAGGCAGAAAAACATGGGGAAACCTGGAAGTAGGGAGCTTGTGTTCATAAAAAATAATTAAATAGACTATCAAGTAATACTTACACATTACTGTTTCAGAAATGAAGTCAGTAATACTGTTCCAAAGCACCAAGGATGAGAATATCTATAATTTAATCTAAACCTTAGGAGACCAAATGGCTTCCCTTTCTCTGCCCAAGTCCTATTAAAAGTCTAAGATTCTACCAAAATACATATTCTTCATAGCTCCCAAATGGAAATCGCCCACATGCCCATCAACAGTATAATGGATACATAAATGATTACATAATCACATAGCGGAATATGATACAACAGTGAAATGACTGATGTATTGAATCTCATGAACAAAATGCTAAGTGAGAGAAGCCAGACACAAAAGAGTACATATTGGTAAAACGAAACGTGGGGATAGTTATTTGTGAGGAAGAATAGTGACTGACAGGGAGGGAGCACAATGGGGCTTCTGGGGTGCTGGTATTGCTCTTTCTTGATCCAGAAGATGGTTACATAGGTTTGTTCAGTTTGCCAAGACTCATCAACTTATAGGCTTATCCGATCAACAACAAAGTCCAAGGCTCACTTGTGAATCACTGGAAAACTCAATCTAAACAGTCTTGGGAGGGAAAAAAAGCATTTTATGAATGTAGCTGGGGAGTCAGTATCACCGGTGGTTTCAAATTTATGTTTAGTACAAATTTTACAGCTGTCATTAGAAAGTTTTGGAAGATGGTTTTGGACCCCAACATGATAGTAAGAAAAGTACTAGAAGTCTATTTTCCAAAGCTAATTTTAAACTTTAATTGCCATTTGAATTTGAGGATTAATTTTCTCTCTATTGCTATTTGCAGACAGTGTTTAATTTCCACAGTGACATTTTAAATAATAGCTGATGGTAAATTAGTGTTCCAGGGCAACTCTTTACTAGCATTCCTGAAAACTTGTTTCAAATTTCCGAGCTAGGCATCACACACAAGAATTTAACCTGATTCATTGGGGATGTAGGCCCACTAAGAAAAAGAATGGAGACAGTAGCCACAAGCACAAGCTGTAAGTGACTCAGATTTGTGCACATAGCTCATTCACAATTTATGGCAGATTTCAGCATGTGTCTCTACCATGCAAAGGAGTAAAGTAAAACTTAAAGACCAAGCCACAGTACAACTTGAAAACTTTTGCTCAATTTAAGGGCTGCTATATCGAGTTAACACAGCAGGAATCAGGAGTTAGGCCATAACCAGCTGGTCAGAATCTAGACAGTATGTTATGTTCATGGCAGGCATGTGGACCTAGGCATAACCAGACTTGACGCTGCCTTTGAAATATCTGTCACAAACATTTTAGCATGTGACCCTGAAGACATTTCATAACGTAGCTCAATTCATACTTCATTATCTATGCACACCACTCGCTTAAGAATGTCTCAGGTAGCGGATTCTTGGGTAATTAAACCATTTAGTGGAAAAATTCCTTGTAAAGAGATAGAGAACGTTCCATCTCATATATGTGTGTCTCTTTTTTTGGAGAAGAACATGAAAGGTTTTTTTAAAAAAAGATCTTTATACGGATGTGCTATATTTATATAGAATAACCTTTTACTCTATGACCTAAATAGAAATATACTTCCACACATTTTGCTGTGATAGCTTGCTAATTTTCAGAAAGAATTCTCTGACAAATAGAGCTGAACTCTTCTTATTAGCCTTAAAGTGAATTGAAAAACAAATCTTAATTTTCCAGCACCTATCTTCTGAGTTCAGAGTACGTCTCAAATTTAACAATTAACTATACACTAGAAGGAATACCGTAAAATCAAATTGAACAGGTTTCACACTATATTCAAGGATATGCCATCTACAGGGCCACTGTAGCCTGGTACATGGAACAAGTACAGTAGCCATTCAATAAATCATAGTTTAAGATATTATATAAAGAACCACGAGGAAAATTATTACTGAGACTGTTTCCAGAAATGAAAATAGAGGAGGTAAACCAACTGATGTACCTGGAGTGGGAAGATGATAACTTTAAGTAAGCTCGAACTGTTTTGGAATGTAAAACTTTGGTTGAATACAGTAATGACAGATACACCAACATTTGTGTGTGCTTTTGCACATTAAAATACTTTAAAGCATAAAGTGGCAAGAGAAGTTAAGTTGCCACATAATCCTGACATTTTTTTCAGTGGCTGCTAATTGGGGGTAGCAGCCCATTGTGGTGGAAGGTGCCCTGGCTTTTCTGTCCCTAACTCTTGGATTTGACACTGCTTTGTCACAATCTAGATGTGAGCGAGGTGGAGCCTTTCTGCTTCTTTGTCTGTGAAACAGGAATAATAAGGCCTCTTGTGAGGGTTGGGGATGAAGACAAGATAAAGTAAGGAGCACCTTGCAGAACGACTGGCATATGGGAGATACCTCAAACCATTAAAGTCACATAAAAGCTTCTGAGTCAAGGACTTCAGATCTCAGTGCTTTTAGGAAATACACTCAGTGCCTTTTCCATGAGGAGGTAAGTACGACTTGCTCCTATTAAAACTGGGACAACCAAGACAGCAGAGAGAATAGATGTCTTCAATAAATGTCTGATGAGTAGGATGCTAACCTTAGCACTAGAATATTAAAGAATTGACAGTGAACCATCATAGTGTTAGCTAAACAGCCAATGTATTTTCATTGATTCATACTTCTGATAGTGCCTTAATGTCCATCAAGTCTTTATACCTACAATTTATGAAACTTTGGAGAACTTGAAATTTCTCCTCTTCATTAGAATAATGGGCACATTCTTTGGATACCAAGCTGTTCAGAAATGGAGATATCAGAATGTCTTAATGACTTCTGCTCTTCCATACCATGATCCCAAATTTGAATCATAATTCCATTTTACTTATTTAAAAATACTTCTACTCCACACCATTTTGCCTTTGCAACCATTAAATTAAACATTAGCTACAAAGAAAGTTAAAGAAAAAAACTGTTCTGCAGCACAGCAAGGGTTCAGTCTGAAAAATATTTAAAAAGAAGGCAGAGGGATAGGAACAAGTTACAACTGGAAAATTTCTATGCCGAATTCAAATACGTTTACTGGCAGTGGAAAGGTTATTTAATCACCAAATTCTGCAGTTTCAACAATATCCCCAGCAGTGCATTGACAGATAAAACTGAGATAATGACCTTGTATTTTCTGAGACAAGAAAAGAGAGCAGTTTTGACAAAACATCAAATATCAGACTGTTTTCCAAAAGCTATTTTGGTACAAGTGTCCCTTTTAGTAAATGAAACATTCTTACCATGGTTAGCATTATGGTTTATGAAATGCTACTCGTTCTGCCCAAATTCAATTCAAGACATCAACCAGGAAGCTACACATCTGCCATTTAGCTATGTGAACAAGGCAGACACACAGAGGGTGGTCTCCGGAGAATGACTGGAGAGACACTGCTTCCTGCTTATAAATATTTTCCCTCTTTAGGGTATCCCTGAGAACATGCCAATATGTTACCTGGCGGAAGCACATAGAAATTCATTCTGTGTTAGCACTGGATTCAACTCTAAACAGAGAGCAGGAAGCACACAACCATAGAGCCACCACCCTTATGGAACAGTACCTGCAATTAATTTGTGGAACTTTATGAATTTGAAAAGGTTTCATTTGCTTTAGAATGCCAGACATACTGGTTTATATTTCTGCCTAACCGCTCAGCAAAACGTAGAAGAAAGTATACTTCAGGTTAGGGGCTAGGTGTTCTACATGCACTAATTTAACACTCAAAACAACCCTGTGGGATAGGTATTATTTTCTCCGTTTTATAAATGAGGTAACTGAGGCTCAAAGACATTAAGAAATGTGTCCAAGGTTGCATAGATAAGAAAGAACAAAGCTAGGACTCAACTCCAGGCCTGTCTGATTCCAGCTGGTGCTCTAAGCCAAGGTGTCCACTGCTTTTGACTTTTCAGTCTTGGAGAATGAAAATGTAGACAGCTTTGACGGAGGGTTCTGTTTGGGGAAGGCTGTTTATCAAGTGACCCAGGGCAGCAAGAGACCAGTGGGCACATATGGTAGAAACTTCCAAACGAGGGAGAACCACCCCTAAGTGAACCTACACAGTTGGTCAGGGTGATGAACATATGTCTAATACACAGGGTGATCTGACTCTCAAACAGGTGTTTTAAAATAATGCAATATTGTGGTAGCTGAAGGGAGTGAAGGTCAGAAAGACATTTATGGATTCTTCAAACAATGGGGTATTGTAAAAATAACTGCAAATGGCACACTTCAGTGGCAAATGGAAAGAGAGACAGATGGCTTCTCTTTGAACAAAGAGTATTATATACCCTAGAAAAGGCAGAATGTTATATAATGAAGCAATGCTTTAAAAATACTAAAATAATGCACAAATTCATTTTCCTCCAAGTTTATAGAGCACAAATTGCAGAGACTTTCATTACTTTAAAAAATGTGATAATAGATATTCTCTAATCCAATACTGAGTTCAAATATATCAGGGAAGCAACGAAACTAATTCTTTTACATTATCCAAAGGAAACAGTTTGATAATTAAAGGGAAAAATGTGCTCACATTATTCTACGGCCTAAAATATATTTAAAAGTGTCCTTCTATTATTCAGCTTTGATTTTCAAAAATGGAGATATGAAGGTTAAAGTCAAAAGTTATCTGGCTCATTTTACAATTCTTTTCCTATTAAAAGTCATGTCTCTCAGGCTGAGTGCAGTGACTTATGCCTGTAATCCCAGCACTTTGGGAGGCTGAGGCGGGCGGATCACGAGGTCAAGAGATTGAGACCATCCTGGCCAACATAGTGAAACTCCGTCTCTACTAAAATACAAAAATTAGCTGGGCATGGTGGCGCACGCCTGTAGTCCCAGATACTCGGGAGGCTGAGGCAGGAGAATTGCTTGAACCCAAGAGGCGGAGGTTGCAGTGAGCCGAGATCGCATCACTGCACCCCAGCCTGGTGCATGGCAACAGAGCGAGACTGTCTCAAAAAAAAAAAAAAAGTCATATCTCTCTTTTTTTTCTAAAGAGAATACCTGACTTTATAATTGGTAGCATAATCTGTCTTTCTTATGAAACTAACCATTCTTCCATAAGCTCAAACTTTTTCTGGAGCTACAATGCCTGTTATATAAGTCTTTTGTTTGTTTAAAGAACCACATAATGACATTATCTAGTTTAAAATGATTCATTCAAAATTGTTTGAATGCAGTTACACGTGCGAAGAAGTTTAATTACCAGCTATCTACATGGTTGCAGTATTACCCAGAGGGTTGTACTTCTTTCTTAATTAAAAAATATTTGAACCTAATAATAGAGAAATCTATTAAAATATGAATAAAACATTGCAAGGAACAAGTTTACCAAGCAGTTAGCAAATCATTTTCAGTAAACATTCCTTATGAAGTACTAGTACTCTTCCATGTCATGGGATTAGGACAGTTCTCCTGTACCTCCTTTTGTAAGTCTTTTATTTTCGTTTGTCATCAAGTTGCTTCACATTGGCACTTTGCAAGAGCACAGATTTTCAATGGGATGTCTACTTACAGTTCTTGATTGCAGCACCTTGATGGCTAAGGTCACACCTAAGTTCCTTCCATGGTCTTTCACAGCATTTTCAGTGGTTTATAATTAATTCACACACAATTTGTTTCTCTACCTCCCAACAGACATGTAAGCCTCTAAGGAATGAAGCCTTATCTGTCTTAGTTACTGTTACATGTCTAGCACCTGGGAGAATATCTGGCCTGATACGTGCTCAATAGAAAAGGAGATGCTCCTACTAATCCAGAAGTTGAGCCAAAAGAACTGTATTTCCTCATCTGGAGGGCCTTTATTTTAGCCACATAGCTTAGGCGATAGAAATCAACATGTTAGTGCTCTAAATATATGAACTATAATGTTAGCCAGCAAAGATGATTTCACACCTGCATTCATAGTAATATCAGAAGGACTTCTAGTCTCATAATAATTCTCAAAATTTTCTTCTTGCATCAAGTACCTTTCCTACGACTCATACTAATAGTATCCTTCTAGGCCTGATTGAACTTATCATATCTGTGTTAGAGTTCAATACTGGAGCTACAATAGTCAAAGTATTAAATCTTAACTACCATGAAATAAAGAAAAACTTCCATTCAAAGTAAATCCATTTGTGGGGGCAATCAGGCAAGAAAAAAGAAATAACAGGCATCCAGACTGGAAAGGAAGAAGTAACCTATCTCCAATTTGCAATGACGTGATCTTGCATGGAGACACGCCACAGGAAATTAAAAAAAAAAAACTAGAAATAATAAATTCACCAAGGTTGCAAGATGCAAAATCAATATACAAAAATCAACTGTATTTCTATACACTAGCAATGAACAAATCAAAATAAAATTTAAAAAAATTCCATTCACCATAGCATCAAAAATAATAAAATACTTAGAAAGAAAAGATGGCAATATTTCCCAAACTGATCTACAGATTCAGTGCAATCCCTACCCAAATCCCAGCTGCTTTTTCACAGAAATTTACAAGCTGATCCTCAAATTCGTGTCAAAATGCAAGGGACCCAGCAGGGTCAAAACAATGAAGAAAAGGAAGAGCAAAGTGGAAGGACTCACATTTCTTGATAAAGCTTACTACAGAGCTACAGTAATCAAGACAGTGTGGTATTGGCATAGGAATAGATATACAGATCAATGGAATAGAATTGAGACCAGAAAAACAACTCTTACATGCATGGTCAATTCAATGGAGGAAAAAAATAGTCATTTCAAAAAATGGTTCTGGGACAACTGGATATTCATGCAAAAAAAAGAACAAAAAATAGGTGGACCCATCACACCATATATGAAAAATTAGATCAAAATAGATCATAGAACTAAATTTAAAAGCTAACGTTAAGAAAACATAGGAATAAATCTTTGTGGCCTTGGATTAGGCAATTGTTTCTCAGCTACAATGCCAGGTGCACAAGCAACATAAGAAAAAGAGATAAACTGGACTTCATCAAAATTAAAACTTTTGTGCTTCAAAGGACATCATAAAGAAATGCATAGAAAACCCACAGAATAAAAGAAAATATCTGCACATCATATATCTGATAAGGGACTTTTATCTAAAATAAATATAAAGAACTCCTACAACTGTACAATAAAAAGACAACCCAATTTAAAAATAAGCAAAGGATTTGAATATGCATTTCTCCAAAAGAGATATGTAAATGACTAATAAGCACATGAGAAGATGCTGAATATCATTAGTCATGAGGGACATGCATATCAAAATCACAGTGATATACCAGTGCACACCCACTAGAAAGGTCTTAATGTAAAAAGTAGACAAGAAGTATTGATTAGGACATGGAGATACTGGAACCCTTACGCATTCCTAGTTGAAATGTAAAATGGTGCAGACACTTTGGAGAAAGTTTGGCATTTCCTCAAAAGTTAGACATAGAATTCCATATGACTCAGAAATTCTACTCCTATATCCTACTCAGTATACTCAAGAATATTCAAAACATATACCCATGTGAAAACTTGCACACAAATAATCATAACAGCATCATTCATGACTGCCAAAAGTAGACACAACCCAGATGTCCATCAACTGATAAACGAATAAACAAATATGGCATATCCATACCACGGGTTCAGGTATAAAAAGGAATGAAGTGCTGCAACATGCATGAACCTTGAAAACAGTATGCTAAATGAAATAGGTCAGACACAAAAGGCCACATATTATATGATCCCATACGAAATGTCCAGAACAGGCAAATACATAGAGACAAAAAATAAATTAGTGGTTGCCAAGAGTTTGGGAGGAAGAGTAATGAGGAGTACCTGCTACTGGGTATAGGGCTTCTTTTGGGGTGATGAAAATGATCTAAAATTAGATAGTGGTGATGGCTGCACAACTCTGTGAACATACTAAAAACCAGTGAATTGTACACTTTAATAGGATGAATTCTATATTGTGTGAATTCAATCTCAATAAAGCAGTTATTTCAAAAAAGTCACCCCATGGGTCTCTGGGATCTGAGGAAAAATCCCTTTGTGAGTTAGTAAGCATACAGCACACTATCTTGTCTATAGATAATTTTCATAGATTCTTAGCTGCAAATACCATGTGGAGAAAATGCTAGTGTCTAAAAGGTGTCTATGGAAGAACACTCCATTCTTATTGTAAATTTGCTTTGAAATGAGGCAGACTGCCTTATGACTTCAATTATTTTATGTCCTATTAAACTAAGATAATCACATCCACAAATGTGAGCCATAGATGGTAATGATCATGTGGCTTGTCAGAGATACAACTTTTTTTTTTTCTGAGACAGGGTCTTGCCTGTCATCGAGGCTAGAGTGCAGTGGTGTGATCATGACTCAGTGCAGCCTTGAACTTCTGGGCTCAAAAATTCCTCCTACTGCAGCCTTCCAAGTAGCTGGGACTATAGGTACACATCACTATGCCTGGCTATATTTTATTTCTTTATTTTTATTTTTTTGCAGAGAAGAGGTATTACTTTGTTGCCCAGGCTGGTCTCCAACTCTTGGGCTCCAGCGATCCTCCTGCCTTAGCTGCCTGAAGTGCTGGGACTACAGGTGTGAGCCACCACACCTGGCAAATGTATTCACCAGGAAGCAAATACATTTTCACTAGATTAAGTGATTTACTGTTTTCTCATACACACACACACACACACACACACACACACAAACACCCAGCTGAGATACAACATTTTATTTGTCTGAGTTTTGATACTGAGGAAAACTTCTCTGCACATATGGGAAGCAAGGCTTTTATACCTTTATCCCCTCACCACAGATAAAGTTCCTTCCCCTTCTTCATCCCTTTGAAATCATTGCTCTGAGTCAGTCTCCTTAACTGTAAAATGGAATGATAATTTCTTACAGTGTTCCTGTGAGGAAGAAGAGATATACCAGGCTTATACCTTGTAATCTACAGTGAGTAGTTATAGAAAAGGTCTCCTGAAATAATCCAAATGGTTTCTGGGAACCATCTTATTAGAAAAGCCTCTTAAATGAAGATACCAGGTGAGAGTAAGTCCCTGGCTCTTCCTCCAAGCTTTGGTCTCTTTCTTCCTTTTATTATTTCCTGGTATTGTCAGAGAGTACTATTTTTTAGGTAGTGTACTTTGTTGAGTACATCAAGTTCATTTCTGCCTGAAGTTTCCAAACTTCTATTTGTGCATTGGTTCTACAGAAAACATAAGAAGTCTGAAAATCATTAACTTTTGGATATACTGGATGACAGACTCTATCTAATAGAAGGTAAGTGACCAAGAAATTAGAGGGGTAACTAAGTGGAATGCTTCTTAAAGACTTGCCTCGTTTCTGTTTTTGGCAGCCCAGTATCGGCTGCAGTCAAGTGAAGCAGTATTATAGAATAAATCCATAGGCTAGTATACTAGCTACATTCAAATTCATTAGCACAACCAAAGGAAAAAAAGTACAATTAGGTAGAGCAAGAACGTTTGTTTGTTTTAAGAAAAGTTTTCAAAAGTGAAAAACACGGAAAAAATTACGGACAACTTTCATCCTAAATCACCATGAAGCAAATACATTTTCACTAGATTAAGTGATTTACTGTTTTCTCATATACACACACACACACACACAAACACATGCACACACATGCATGTGATAGAAAAGAGGAACACATTTCAGTTCTATCTTTAGATGTTTCTTGAGAGAGGTTATCAGTTTTACAAGACTTAACCCATGTTTATGTGGCAGAGTAGGGTGGATATAGTAATATATCCCATATAGTAATCTAACCCATGTTTATGCTGCAGAGCAGGCTGGAAATAGTTCTAGAGTCAGAATTTAGGTTCAAGTTGTCCCTCCTCAATTAAATAGCTGTTGTCCTTGAAAAAACTGCATAACTATGTTAAACTTCAGTTTCTTCATCTGAAAATGATGTGCAAATAATGGCAGTCCTTATCTCGCAGGGTTGCTGTGAGGAATAAGTGAAATACTTCATGGAAAAGGGCTTGGTACATTGACTGGCACATGATAAATGTTTACAGAATATTAGCTACTTTTATGTTGCTGATGATAATTATGAATACATCTACTACCTGTACCAGGTAACAATTAATCCATTCTAACTTGCTTAGAACATAATTGAACCAAAGCTTTACAAACACCCACAGAATATTCAGGACATAAAACATAAAGAAAATAATGTTTTAAAAAATGGACTATACATGTCATGTGTTCTGCATGGCCTCATTTGTTCTCTAGTTTCTAAGTATAGCTTATAGGGGAATTGAAGGAAGGAAAGTACTAATACCGGAAGGAAAAAAATCAATTTGATGGACATGAATACAGCCAGCAAACTAACCAAGGGATTTATTCGATGACACTGCTTTACTGTTAACCTTCACCCATATCATTTATTATTTGGGGAACTGCTGCAGAGAGACCAGAAAGTGAATATAGCAATGATGTTTTTACGGCTCCTAATGTAGATTGTTATTGAAAATCTGTCAATTTTACCGGCAAGCTTTTGGCTCAAAAATCAGATTGTCATTTATAATTTGCAGGCAGTGATAACTAAAAATTATGGGAAGTAACTAGGAAATAAAAAAATAACTGTTAAGATGAAAATTACATAATTATCTTTCTCATTAAAAACATGAAGTAGTCTATTATCCTTGGGATGTGCAGTAGACTCTTTAACAGCTGCTGTTACCGAACTAAAACACATCAGAATAGGAAAGAAAATACATTACTAATCACTCAAATGATGAAAAAGAGATACTGCTAAAAACATGTGTGGAACAGAACGGAACACAGCAGGACATATTGCCAGCATCTGTAAACCACATAGAACCACTTACAGATGCTTCGGGGATCGAGCTCAGCCTTTCCCCTGAGATTTCTTTCAGGGAGGTTTTGTTTAGTGAAGCTGGCACTTGCTGGGCTGGTAGGTCCTTCGCTTTGATTATGGGGTCTGGAGTTTTCTGAGAGGATCCACAACTTCTTCCAGTTGGAGAAAGGCATGGCGTAGGCAACAAACTCATTTGAAAGTCGTTTCTATCTATTTGCTTTGCAGAGGAATCCTGGCTTTCTGTGGCTCCTGCTTCTGTGTAGGCGCTCTTTATGTATTCCTTACTTGTCCACCTTGCAGATTTCCCCAGCAGGCTCTCTAAAGTTAACTGAGTTAGCCCTGAAGGACCACTTGTTGGGCCTGGAGAACCCTGGATACTGTGGTTACCCTACATTGGGGAACAAAATGAAAATCATTTTGAGCAGAAATTTGTGGTGAATAGGTTACTGAGTATAAGTTCTTCATAAATTCATATTTTCTATGAATAAAGCAAAAGCACATATATGTAGATTTTACTTTAATCTGTAAAGAAAAATATGAGTAACTAAAATTAGCAATGCAAATAGGTATAAACCATTTGCTAAAATGCCCTGTGATAAAGTATTTGGTCTGGGTAAGGCATATTTTTTACTTATGAATAACGAGAACATTTAAGAAGTAGTTACTCATATTCATTCCAAAGAATGCCTAAAAGAAGAGAATCCATAGCAAGTCATCTAAAACATCTAAGAATCATATACTTTGACTTTCTGATAAGTTAACTCCATGGAAAAAGAAATAACTAGAACTGATGGTATGTAGCCTATTTAAGCAGGGAAATGGTACTCTATTAATACATGCAAGTGGGTCTAGAGAAGTATGTTTACCTTATTGTAGGGCAGTTTTGTTTTTCAAGAGCAATAGATAATGGAACATGTTTTATAAAGTATTTTTCTTACATGAAAATTTTAGATTTTTCTAGAAAGTGTATTTTTCCACAAAATGTAAACCTCATTAAGTATAAATACTTGGGAAGCTGAAAATGAAAGCTACAATAATTTTCCAAGTCCACAGTTCTGTGATTATCCATAGACATGCAAAAGTTTAATTTTTTTTTTTTTTGAGACAGAGTCTCTCTCTGTCACCCAGGCTGGAGTACAGAGTCACGATCTCTGCTAACTGCAACCTCAGCCTCCCAGGTTTAAGCAATTCTCTGCCTCAGCATCCCAAGTAGCTGGGATTACAGGCATGCACCACCACACCCAGTTAATTTTTGCATTTTAGTAGAGATGGGGTTTCACCATCTCAGCCAGGCTGGTCTTGAATCTGACCTCGTGATCCACCCACCTCAGCCTCCCAAAGTGCTGGGATTACAGGCACGAGCCATCCTGCCCAGCCAAAACTTTAAATTTTTAAATCCAATAAAGGAAGAATTACAAACATGAAATCAATGGCAATGAAAATAGATCATGAAAATGAGAAACGTAGTGTTATTTCAATAGGTAGATTTTTCTGTTATAAAATAATACATTTAAACTGCGTGATCACTGCATGTACCTGTCATGGTAGATTCTTCCAATTTGACTCATCTATTTAAATACATAAAATAAATGGATGTAAAATGATAAACTTAGAGAAAAAACTAAAAAGCAGAGTACATTTTGAAGATATTATTTGGTGCCTGACAATGTGTATCTTAACATTCAGTTTCAGTAAGCTATTCTTTCGCCCTTCAATTTATAGACACACAGAACCCAGCATCTAGTTATTTATAAAGGTTGGAATTTTTAAAACAAATACTTGGGTGACTGATTGGACTGTTCAATTTCTTCCTGAATGTTTGACCATCATACACACTCGACATAATGACTGCAATCTAAGTAAAATCTTCCTTTTAGAAGTGAAGCAAGGGCAAAGGTGAGAGAGTCTGCTCAAGGTTGGGCATGGTACAAGGGAGAGATCTACAAAAGCTTTTAATTAGAAGGGATCTATCTTATCTATTATTGTTCTGTCTTCCTTTCTTCCTTATCATGGGCCAAGTACATTTAGGTGCTGCAGACGCCAGGACTGCAACGTTAGACAAGAACATAGCATTCAGGGACTATATTCTGAAGGCAAACAGAAGTCATTGTATGAAGCAGGGGAATGTCACAATGACACAAATAGAAGGCGTGGGTACATGTTTATGGATACTGTTTTTGGAGTGTCTGGGTTGGTTTGTAGAGACAGTAGAACTGGGGGCCAATCAGTAGACTACTGTATTGTTGTTAGTAGGATGGTTGAAATGCCTGAATTAAGGCAATGGCAGTGATGATAGAGGAGCTGGACTGGTTTGAGAGTTCAAGTCAATATGTCAAAAGCAGAGTATGCCATACTGAGTAATTCTTGCAGTCTCTTACATAGAGTATGAGACCTCTAACCCCTGCCCTGTTATAATTTTTTCTTCTTGTGAAATGTAGTTGAGATGAGCAGACAGCTGTGCTCTCAAGCAAGGTCCAAGGGACTTCGAAAAGCTCACAGAAAAATAAAATTAAAGGATAAAATAAAAATATAAACTTTATTTCTTAACATAAGCTGCATCAAGGTCAAGACACTTTTGTAAGCCATGATGCCAGCCATTTAGTCCATCCCGAAGAAACTGAAGGTCCTGGGAATATAACTACATCAACGTAGTCTTTTTTTTTTTTTACATTATTAACTGAAAAAAACAAAACAAAACAACAAAAAAATGGGTGTTCCTTATTATAAAACAAAAAGAAGTCAGAAGGAGCCAAATCAGGATTATAAGGTGGATACCTAATGATCTCCAAACAAAACTCTTGCAAAATTGACCTTTTTTGACAAAAGGAGTGAGCAGGAGCATTGTCGTTGTGGAGAAAGACTGTGGGGAAGCTTTTGTGGATGTTTTTCAGCTAAAGCTTTGGCTAACCTTCTCAAACCACTCTTATAATAAGCAGATGTTCCTGTTCTTTCATCCTTCAGAAGGTCAGCAAGTGAAATGCCTTGAGCATCCCCAAAACCACTGCCATGATCTTTGTTCTTGACTGGTTCCATCGTGCTCTGACTGGGCCACTCACACCTCTTGGTAGCCATTGCTCTGACTATGCTTTGCCTTCAGGATCATAGTGGTAAAGCCACGTTTCTTCTGTTACAGTTCTTCAAGGAAATGCTCCAGGATCTTGATCCCACCTGTTTAAAATTTCCATTGAAAGCTCTGCTCTTGTCTCCAGGTGATCTGGGCACAATGGTTTTGGCACCCACTGAGTGGATTGCTTAACTCTAATTTTTCAGCCAGAATTATGTAAGCTGAATCAGTTGAGATGTCAGTGGCATTGACTATTGTTTCTGCTGTTAGTCTTTGGGGTCCCCTTCAATTAGGGCATGGATAAAATTATTTTTTTCCTCACAAATTGATGTGGATGACCTGCCATTGAGGCCTTCATCTTCAACATTGTTTCATCCCTTCTTAAAGTAAGTTTGTAAACTGCTGAATTCTTTGGAGGCATTGTCCCCATAAGCTTTTTGTAAAGTAACAATGATTTTACTATGTTTCCATCCAAGCTTCACCATAAATTTGATGTTGGTTCTTGCTTCAATTTTAGCAGAATTGATATTGCTCTGATAGGGGCTTTGTTTTCAAACTGATGTCTTATCCTTTCTTAGTGCTTCAAACTAGATTCTGTTCAAACATGTCATAATAAGTTAGTACAAGTTCATTTTGGTACAATTTTTTTTTTGAAATCCATGTATAATTTTTTCATAGTAGGCTTTTTCCATGAACTTTTTGAAGTCCCCTTGTATACTTTGGTCTTAAAATCTCTTCTAAGAGGTTTCACATTCCTGCTATTGGTGGAGAATGCAATGTTCCTTAAAGAGAACTTTTAGATTCCTAAAAGCAAAACTACCATTTGATCCAGCAATCCCACTACCGAGTATCTACCCGAAGGAAAAATAAGTCATTATATGAAAAAGATACTTGCACATGCATGTTTATAGTATCACAAGTCACATCTGCAAAAATGTGTAACCAGCCCAAAAGCTCGTCAATAAACAAGTGGATAAAGAAAATGTGACACACACACACACACACACACACACACACACACATTGCAGATACCATGGGATACTACTCAGCCATAAAAAGGAACAACATAATGGCATTTGCAGAAACTTGCATGGAATTGGAGATCATTATTCTAAGTGAAGTAACTCGGGAATGAAAAACCAAACATTGTATGTTCTCACACACAAGTAAGAGCTGAGCTATGAGGACTCAAAGTCATAAGAATAATACAATGGACTCTGAGGACTCAGGGGAAGGGTGGGAAGAGAGTGAGGGATAAAAGACTACATGTTGGGTACAGTGTACACTATTCGGGTGATAGGTGCACCAAAATCTCAGAAGTCACCACTAAATAACTTATTCATGTAATCAAATACTACCTGTTCCCCCAAAACCTATTGAAATAAAGAAAAAAAAGAACGACTACAGAAAAAAAACCTTCAAAATAAAGTAGATATTTTTCTGTTAAAAAATTTAATACTGAAATATCTAAAGAAGAAA